>JACEFZ010005895.1:0-53524 GCA_014155875.1 Cepaea nemoralis | reverse complement strand
CAGCTTGATACGCTACCGGCTAATGGAACCATTATAGAGATAGAGGGGACCCAGAGTTTCTTGTCACTTGCCATGAGCTCAAGTAGGACAATGCGCACTGAATAAATAGATAAATAAAACCTTGTCGCCGGCGTTATGCAAATACACTCCGATTTGTAATGTGTGTAAACAGATTGAAGATTGTGACATTTCCTGAATGCAGGCTGAGATACGGGAGTCCATATATAGTGTGTGTGTGTTTGTGTTTGTGTGTATGTGTGTGGGGGTGTGTGTGTTGGTGTGGATGTGTGTGTATGTGTGTGTGTGTGTGTTGGTGTGGATGTGTGTGTGTGTGTGTGTGTGTGTGTGTGTGTGTGTGTGTGTGTGTGTGTGAACCTTGAAAAATAGGGAGCCTTCTGTAACTGTTCTTTGTTTGTTTTTTTTACATGGAGAGTTTGTGTGATATATATCAAATATTCTTATTTTAAAATTCAGTCTAGAAAGAATGAATGAATGTCTATTAGTTGAGGACACAGTAGCAGATAAAACAACAACTAAATGAATGACTGCTAGTTGAGGACACAGTAACAGATAAAAAAAAGTAAATGAATGACTGCTAGTTGAGGGCATAGTAACAAATAAAACAACAATTAAATGAATGACTGCTCGTTGAGGACACAGTAGCAGATAAAACAACAGCTGAACGGTATCAGAAATGACTGGCAGCACAAGATACAGAAGGCTGTGGATAGACATGATCACCAACGCCACACTGCATGGACTACGGGATAATAAGTGTTATTGGAACAACCAGCATCTATATTTTACAGCAGTTCATGAGACAGAAGTAGCATTTACGGGCTTTCCCTGTGTGCTATGATATCGAATCTTTATAAGCCATTGTTTCACCATGCACCATGGTGATAGTAATGTGTTGTGAGCAGCCTTACCAACATGGCGGGCTTGAGGTTCAATTCTTGGATAATAAATCTTGTTTTGTTGACTCTACAACTTGTATCTATGGTGTCTATAAAATCTTGTCAGAGGACACTGAAGATTTCTCCGGGAAGCAACGTACAATGTTGTAATCTACGTAGTACACATAATGGAAGCCGCAGTAGCGAAGCGGGTTCGAATTCGCTACGAGGACCTTATAAAACAGACCTTTACTATCAGTTTGACCTAACAGTAAATGAATATCAGGAAATGTCTTGGGTATAAATAGCGGCCGTCGAGGCATTAACCACATCACCCCTCGAGTTTTGATTGATCTATAGAAATATGGGTGACAGCACCATATGCCAAACAAACCTCAATGCATGCAAGAGTTATTTTATTTTCTGGTACTTATAATGGTACGCAGTAGGTGCATTCTGCTTACCGTCACAATTGTAGGCCCCGGCTGAACGGCTGAAAACACACGGCTGTTTGAATGTTACCTTATCAGTTCGCAGAAAAAATATGTTGACTTCCAGTACTTTTTATGTCCATTGAAAAAGACTTGTTGAAACGCTTTAAGATGTTTGTGTATTCTGTTTGTCATGTTGTCTAGTCATATTTAAAGTGTATTTATTTGTTTTCGATCTTAGTTTGATAGTAGTCACATCTATGGTAGCACAGAAGATCAGCATGAAGAGGCGCTTATGGTTCAGTTCGGGGTAAATACTGACACAGAATTCCGAGTATACCTCACTGTGTCGTATCCTGGGTAGAAACCTTTTGAAATATTACACACTCTGCACTCTTCGAGACTACAGTAAAGTTACAATTCTCCATGTCGACTGCAGGCAATCAGCACACGTTTCACACTCATCGTTTGGAGAACTCACTCGCGTGCTTGGAATGTGAGTTTCTCTTCTACAGAGATGGACCAAATTCTTCACGACAAAGTTGGCTGGTACAACACAATTGATCAGTCAGCTTAGGATGAGAGTAGACCGGAAAAAATCTTGTACAGAAAGTGGCTGATAGGCTGCTATTTATATCACTAGGCCCGCCAAGAATAGAGAGTTTGTACATTACAAACCTATCCCTCATTACGTTAGGTGTCTGTGACCACGGCGTAGCGAACGCGATTCGCATACCCCGTCCGAAATCAGCTGTAGGCGCTTTGAATGCAGAACACCCTATGTTGATTTTAACAATGGTATGAGTGTCAGGCAGGTCTCTCTGGCCGAGGGGTTACAACACTTTCTCCGTAATCCCGTTTATCACGCAGAGTCTCGTAGCGGGCGAGAACTGGCAGCGGTTCGTCCCCCGCTCGTGACTTGCGGGATAACTGAGCCGGCCGCTCAGAAAGCAATGGCAAACTACTGAGCGTAATCTTGCCAAGAAATCAACAGACAGCTGAAAGATGCTGCTGTTGACAGCGATGTCCTGTAAAGGATATGAAAAAAAAAAAAAATCAGTGTCAGTGGTTCAGAAACAATGGTAAACTACGGATCGTAATCTTCCCTGGTAAATCACAGCCAACAAATGTTGTTATTGATTGCGACGTCCTGTAAAGGACGTGGAACTAACTTTTGTTAACCCTCAAAGTGAATAATTATAGCCCCATGTGACTCTGGTTTACATACGATTGGGTCCTTTTCAGTGCTACGGAGTTTGTGCACAGAGCGAGATTCTCCTTGTATGATATAATGGAACGCCAATGAAAGCAATGGAAGTGAAGTTGTGCAAACCAAAACCTGACCAAGCCAATCTGGCAACTCCGTGACAGGAATCCATGCCTTCCAATTTCTTCTTCCCGTGAGAGGACAACTGTAAACACTGAGCCGGCCGTTGACAGACAAGTGAGGTATTTATCTGACACTGACACACGATGGCTGTCGGGTGGCTCGCTGGCAATCCATGACACCCGCTGGGCAGGATTTCATGTCTCTGATATGGGTCGATTGAAATAAGGGGAGAATGTGGGTTAAACGTGTGTGCTTGGTTCATGGTTACTTCTCTTTTATGCTGCATTATACAGGGTGTTTGTCTCACTACATTTTGTATGTAGAACAAATTTGAAAAATGAAGTACATGATGTCATAAACAAATGTGCGTCACAGTCCATCGTGAAGCAATGTGCAGTGAATGGCTGTCGTCTGCTGGGGCAATTTTTTGCACTCCAAACAGAATGATGGATCAATGGAATAAAGAATTGTTTTGGTTGAACAGGTGTTTCGAAATAGCGATCGATATACACGAATGGTTATTCAAAGATGTATAGCAAGATTTCCTGACACACAACCTCCTCATTGCATTACAGTTAGAAATATGTTAAATAATTTACATGCTACTGGAAATGTTTACAAAAATAATGTACACAAAATTTAGGACCCGAAAGAAGCAATCAGAATGAACATTCAATCAATAACAATAAACAAGTTGCAGAAGATATTTGACAATATGAAGAGACGTATACAAGCATGTCTTTAAGTCCATTGGTACTTTTCAGTTTCCACAAGAGAGCGTTAGACCATAGCAGTAACTATTGTAACTAATTTAATTAATGTTTAGCACATTTTTTGATGACATCATGTATTTCAGTAACAGCGGCATTCCGTTGGCTAGAAGAGACTACTGCAACACACGCTGTATTCATTACGGATTCAAAGAGTATGCTTAGTAAGGTGGAGAAAGGAATGTTTCGTGTGGAATGGCTCTTGTCGCTTCAGAGGTCACAGATTATGAGAATTGTATGGATATTTTGCCCTGGCCATGCGTGGGTGCGGGGAATGAACGGGATTATAGGCTGGCATGGAATGCACCTCTTGGTGGCAGATTGCCTATGGACAGGGGGGAGGTGGTCGTGCGCTTGTGGGACCGGGTGGAGAAGGCGGAGGAGCAGAATGAGAACCCATATGTGGAAGGAATGAGGTTGCGGGCGATCGGCAGGGGTTCTGGAAGAATCTCAAAACTGAGAGGGAAGACCAGGAGAACTTTTAATCAGATAGCGGTGGGAACGATTAGTAGTGTGACTCTTCGCTGGCAGTTGAACGAGGGGACAGAGCACGTATGGGAATGTCCTGAGTGCTGTGATGTCGGTTCTTAACTCAACTCAACTCAACACATGTACTTCATTTTTGAAATGTGTTCTACGTACAAATCGAAGTGAGACTTTACAAACAACCGGTAGAAGCAAGTTAATCATTCAAATTGTCCATGTTTTATTTACAATTTCACATTGCAAGTTGCTGCGAGAATGGTTTTGTTTGTGGGTCTGTGACGTAATAGGAGGAATGGGTGATCAGTCTTTCCTTCCCGAAGCGAGCGACGAGCCCGGGTATCGAAAAATCGCCCGACAGAATACTGTGTGAACATGTGTATATTTCAGCTTGAACGATGATTCTAATTATTTTACTCTATGTTGTGTGACATCTGCAGTAAGTACCTGACGAGATGCAGCAAAATGTGCCAGGCAATAAATCTTACTATATATGGTTTGTGTCTTCGTTATTCAAATTCTCAACGTAAGTTCCACCAATATTGATGCACTTATCTCACCGTTTTATCAGTCTTCCCAAACCGGCTGCATGAAACTGCGTGCTCTGTTTTCTAAACCACGTTTTCACTTCACATTCGACTTCGGCGTCATTCGCGTCCTTTGGAAAATTTTTCTACCCAGCTATACACCGCTTTACGGGACAAACACTTGTCAGCATAAACAGGTAGCATTTCCTTCTGAATTTCCTTTGCAGGTAGCCCTATTGTCCACAAAAAAACGCACAACACACGTTGTTCTTTGGTTGTAGACTCCCTAAGTACAGCCGACATTTTGTTTATGCGCTGCGCATGCGCATGAGAAACCTAGCGCCACCTGAAGAACGGGAATATAAAGTTCGATGTTGCTGTCACCTAATGCCACCTGTAGAAAACACCAACTACATTTACCTGCCATCCCACAAAACTGTGTGACTTACTTATTGGCTCGCCCTCGTAGTATTCCACCTGCAATTTTAAAATGTTTCAAAGAAACAATCATTCCAGAACTGTATGCAATATTTCAGCATATATCGCGGCATTTCCCTACACAGCATTATAGGCAAGATTTTCGCTCGAGTAATCCTAAAAAGATTACACATTCTTGCTGAAAGAATCTACCCCGAATCGCAATGCGGATTTAGACCCAACAGGTCCACCATCGATACGATTTTCTCACTCAGGCAGCTCCAAGAGACGTTCAAAGAGCTGAGGAGCGCATTATATACTGAGTGCATGGACCTCACAAAGGCATTTGACTTCGTGAGCAGAAACGACCTTTGTAATATCCATTAGAATCCTGCTAAGTCTTGTGAAATCATTTCACGAAAACATGCAGGGGACCATTTTATTCGATGGTTCAACATCCCAGTCATTCAGAATCATCAGTGGAGTAAAGCAGGGCTGCCCGCTTGCTCCTACACTTTTTGGTATCTTCTTCGCCGTTATTTACATTTTAAAAAAGTTGAATTCCTTCCATATGAGATGTCTCAGACGTAACCTGGGCATATCGTGGAAAGACCACATAACAAGCAAACACGTGCTTGAAAGAGCAGATATTACCACAGTGCACTCCCTCCTCAATAAGAGATGCCTCCGGTGGCTGGGCCATGTATTTATAACAGTGTATGATGAAACGATGGCTTAACAAGTCTTGTAGAAATTCTAAATCAACTTTATTAAACGTTATAGCCGATACAATGTCATGGTAGAATACAAACGTGTTTACGGCCTGCCTTCTAGGGCTAGGTACAGATGTTAACTGATTCTTGACAACAAACTACGTCACGACTTGAGCATCTCTCCTCCCATTCCATCTCGATGCTCAGTCGTGCTGTAGCCTTTTCCCACCTAAAACCCAACCTCTGTTACACCTCCCTATGTTTTCTAAAGAATTTTTCCTGTAAAGGAAAAATTCTTTACTCCCAATTCCCTTACTCTATTCCCTCTTTTTCCTTACCTCCCACAGTTCCTCTAATCTTCCCCAAACCAACTCAAATTTGAGTAAATATTCTATTCTTTAACCCTTCTCCCTGTCATATTGTCATATAGTAACCCACTATAAACTTCTTCTTCGTTTCTGCCTCTTCATAACTTAACACATATCAATCTCAACTTTATACAATACCTCATACCACATATGGTTACCTTTTTAAACTACATACTCCTTCTTCCCTTTCCTTACTTCCCACAGTTCCTCTAATCTCCCCAAACCACTTTATTTTAAGTAAACCAATCTATTGGTAACTCTTTCCCCAAACCATATAGTAATCCACTATATATTTCTTGGCTCCTCAAGTTCCTGTAAAATATACAGATCATAAGAATAGCTCGTATAGACGTTATTGTACACATGGCATTATGAAATTCCTCACTCCTTCACAACACAGGACAACCAGAAACAACGAGAAACAACGTAGTTAGAAAAAGTAAAGAAGGGGTGCGCACCCAGTGTAAAGCATAAAGAATGAATAGTCAAGATGACCACATTTACATAAAGTAATGCATAGTCCACACAACCACATTTACCTCCCTTGCCAATAAAAAAATTTGTACAACAATTTTTAAAATACATCTTATGAAATTGATCTTTGTTCTCTATAAATCAAGTTGACATAAGTTTTCTCAACATTTATATATACAACATTTATATTGCCATCCACAATCTTGTCCATATTTCCGTCACCTCACCTTTTACCACGAGCCAATGTTCATATTCTATGAACATTATTAATTTAACTAACGCTGGTTTTTCACAGCACCTATATCTTGCCCCCTCACATCCCCTAATGTGCTTCGTTGTCTACCTATATAAACACTCCCGCTTATATGCTGCCATTCACAGTCTCCCCCTCCTTTTTTCTTCCTATAATGCTGACTTTAATGCAGCTCCTATTTTCTAATACTTCATATCCATAAGAACCTCTTCATGCCGACTATCTATATGTCTCTCTATTAGCCCTCAGTATGTGTCTCTCCATTAGCCCTCATATTTTTTTTTTCAGCCAACACCATAACTACTTGAAAATTAACTTATTTAATTAAATTTATAACCAGGTAACCTAATACACAAAACAACTTAATTAACTTAAGCGAAATAAAATCAAAACAAGATATCCCCCAACTCATTCAAAGAAAACAGATTTTAAAATGACATAACATGCATTTTATCAAATCAAAAGAAAATATTCTATTACTACCTATCACTATTGGTCTCTTTTACGGACCAATAGTTTGTACGCAAAAATCTAGGAACACAATAACCCTATTCTAAAATCACAACCATCATTTCACAGGACCAAATCAAGCAAAAAAAAACATATTATATATGAGGCAAAATTCAAACTCAATAAAACAACTGTTTTCTCGCTAAAGAGAAGGTTTTCAAACAAAATTAACTCACTTAGAACTACCTACTTACAGTGCCTAAGCAACATTGTCCTCCTATACGAATCAATGTAACTCATATCTATTCACTCAAGTCATTCCATTGTTTTTATAACCGAGAAACTAAAACAACTCACTGCCAATTATATATATATATATATATATATCTGCTATCTACAGACCAATTTCCAACTTAAAACAATATCTATTCTTCTCACAAAAGTCTTTAACTAACAATGAGCGTATTATCTACCAACAAAACCTGTGGTTCGACACACCAACTGTTTCTTCTGGATTTGTTCCACATATTCTTATAACTACTTATTCATTACCACCAACCATGGTATTTCTTAGCACCAATCAACACTTGTCTATTTACTATAGAGTACATCTAACTGCTGTAACATTGACTAACTTATCTATCTGATAAGAAGTTTAACATATAATCAACCAGCCATTCCATCACAGAGAGAGAAAAAAAACATATATGTCTCACTCGAACCTACATCCATATTAGTTATCTTAATGCTTAACTACTCCTCAAGATCACTTATGAAAAGTATCAACAGAAGCCTTTTCTATTTCCACCGTCTCATATACTTCATCCAGTATCTCTTTTCTCATATCTTGCTATCTGTAATATTTTCTATCCATTTACCTCCTACGTTTCCACTTCTTCAATAACTCCAAGTTTCTTTGGATAAGTGCTATTTCCACATCAATATCCTCCTCCTCGTATAACCTATCAACTTCCTCCATACTACTATTTGACTCTGACTTCTCATCCATTTCTTCTTCTTCCTCTGTATGTCTCTCGCTAGCAGCCGCTAATCTCTTCCGTTCAATATCCCATCTAATTTGTCTATCATTATTTCTTAAGGACCTTTCTAGTAAAGGCATATCTTCACCGCTTGTTGAATATTCTCTAATTCTCCTCTGTCTTTTCACTTCTCTTTCTCTTTGTTTATCCATTCTTCTTTTTGTCGCTTGTCTAGTATTCTTAAATGGAGCACCTACTTCCTCTTCCATAGACTCTATACTATCATAATGACTCTCATTCACATTTCCTTCTTCTATCGTTTTCGGTATTGTCTGTTCTTGAGCATCATCGTAAACTGGAGTTGTTTTTAACTGACTGTGTGCTGGATCTCTTCTAAAACCTGGGGTTATTGTAGTTCCCCTGACGACTCGTTCATCTAAGTATCCGGTGTCTGAACAATAATTATTATTATAATTATCATTTTCCTTCTCATCGTCATCTCTTCTTAAGTGTTCCACGTGTGCCCTTGCCACGTGTCCCGTAACCTGGTTCTTGATACTATACGATACATTTCCTAGCTTTTCCAAAACGTAATAACCTGGGACCCAACGAGCATCAAATTTAGAGTTCCTTCTATGCTTCTTGTAATAAACTCTATCGCCTACTTTAAACTCCTGTAACCTTGTATTTACGTTTTTGTACTTTTTCTGTCTTTCTCTAGCTTTAATTATATTATTCTTTAACCTTACGTGTGCCTTATGCATTTCCTGTATTATGGTTTCTTGAAAGTCTTCCCCCATATATTTCCGTCTTGGTTTTAATAGATTATCTATAGGTAGTATTGGTTCTCTCCCGTGTATTAAATAGAATGGTGAAAACCCCGTGCTCTCATTTTGATTTGTGCGAATAGCACTAAGGGCAGGTCCTAAGAATAGATCCCAATCTTTTTCATGTTCATCAACAATCTTTGCTATAACGTTGTATAACGTCCTATGTTGACGTTCGTTCTTAGCATTTGAAGAAGGTCTATAGTATGAGGTCTTTATATGTTTTATATTCAAATCTTTTAATAACTTTTCAAATTTTTTATTTACAAATTCTTTACCATTATCCGTAAGTATACTTTGTGGACAACTAAATCTTGGTACGAATTCTTGTAAAAAAATATTAATGACAGTATCTGCACTCTTATCTGGTATTGCATAAACTTCCGGCCAAAGACTGTAGACGTCCACTATATGAATTAAATACACGTTCCCTGAGAATGTCCTAGGGTGAGGACCTGATATATCTAAACTAATCTTTTGCATTGGAAACTGAGGAATATCTGTATCTTGTAATGGACACTTAATTGCTTTCATATTCCTTAATCTGCATCTTTCACACTTATCTACATATTTACAGGCAGACTTGAATAAGTTCGGCCAATAATATTTACTCGTAAGCGCTTTCACCAATTTATCACGACCGAGATGACCATTCTCATCATGATATGCTTTTAAAACTTCATTTTCCAAATGTGTGGGAATATATTTCCTTAGCTGTTCACTCTTTTCGGTCATATAATATAACTGTTCATCTTCTTGTAAAACTAAGTAATTCTTCTTATATTTATTCTCTTCCGTTTCTTTTAATTTCTGTTTTATTTGTAATACTTTTGGATCTAATTCTTGTTCTTATTTCATATTAAACTGTGCTAAATGTGGGTCTTCTGCTTTAGGTTCAACCTCTTGATCCGATGGTAAACTCTCAAACTCTTCTCTATTTATTATGGCAGAGTCTAATATATTTACTTGCCAGTTTCGGTCGTCGATCTCTGGTTCACCTTCATCTTCTGTGTTACCTGATGACTGTGGATAGGGGATCCTAGACAATAAATCAGCACACGTGTTAATCCTACCTGGAATATATTCAACTCTGGCATTGTATCCTTGTAGATTCAACGCCCAGGTCTGTATTTTCCTGTTCTGCACTGGAGCTTCTATAAGAGACTTTAAAGGCATATGGTCAGTTCTAATAACGAAATTTGCATTATGTAAATAGTAATTTAATTTCTGTAGAGCTTAGTGTATTGCATAAGCCTCCTTCTCAATAGTAGTCCATTTCCGTTGAGACCTGCTAAGCTTATGAGACAAGAAATAAATTGGCCTTTCATTTTTAACCCCTGGTATTCCAGATTCTTTTCCTTCATATGGTTGAACCAAACACGCTCCTATAGCATTATCAGAAGCATCTGTGTATAGTATTAACTGTTTATTCAAATCTGGATGCGTCAATAGCGGTACCACTGTTAAACTGTTTTTTAAGAACTCAAACGCTTTTTGACACTCATCATCCCACTTAAATCTAGCGTATTTGCCCGTTAAATTCGTAATAGGTTCTGCTATCTTTGAAAACGCTGGGATAAAGCGCCTATAGTACCCACAAGTTCCTATAAACGCACGCACTTCTTTTACGTTAGTTGGAGGAGGTAACTCTTTAATAACCTTTATCTTGTCTTGGTCCGGTTTAATTCCGTCTCTATTTATAATATATCCCAAATATTTTGTTTCTGTTTTTAAAAACTCGCACTTACTAAGCTTTAATTTCACATCATGTACTCTTAACCTGTCGAATACTAACCTTACATGTTTTAAGTGATCTTCTACACCGCCTGCCGTATAGATAAGAATATCGTCTATGTATGCCAGGGCAAACTTTTGCATACCCTCTAGTACTTCATTTATTAACAACATGTAATGAGATGGAGCCGTTCGAACCCCGAATGGCATTCGTAAAAATTCGTAGGAACCCATATGAGTGCAGAAAGCACTTTTCTTTTGAGCGTCCTTCGACATCGGGATACACCAGAATCCTGATCTTGCGTCCAGTGTCGTGAAAAATGTAGAGCCATTAAGCAACCCTAAAATATCATCAATCACCGGCAGTGGGTACGCTACATTCTTAGTGATTTTGTTCAACGCCCGATAGTCACAGCAGAACCGACTTGAACCATCAGGTTTGGCTACAATTACAATCGGAGATGACCACTCTGACTTTGATCTTGTTATTATTCCTGCTTTCAACATATCTTCTATTGCTTTTTCGACAATTTCTCTATTTCTTAAGGGAGTTCTATATGGTTTTAAACTAATTGGTGGATGGTCTCCCGTATCTATTTCCATTGTAACTGTTTTTGTCCTTCCCAATTCTAAATGATTAATTGCAAACACATCCTGGTTTTCTTTTATAAGTTGTTCTAATACTTTCTTATTTTCTGGTGGAGCTTTTAACTGTGCCAACAATTCTTGTTCTCTTGTCCTTTTGTCTAGTGAATGTATTTGGGCTGTATTTCTTCCGAATGGATGGATCAATTCTTCCATTTGTGCGTTCCCTCTACTTCCGCGTCCGCGTCTGTTATTAATTCTTTCACTAGAAGTTTGTGAATAGTCTGCTCCCGGCATTTCTACTCCATCTGTTGCCAATATATCACTAATGTTATGTTCCAGTTTAGCTACTACACACCCTCTGTATAATTTAATTTCTCTACCTGTGTTGTTAATCACCATTACTGGAAAGGTTAAGTGTTTATCTAACGCTATTATTCCATCCGGAACTTCCAAACTAGGCTCATCAATTACTTCCTCTTGCAACTCAGTGATTCTGACTGTATCTCCTGCCACATAATATGGGTTTCTCTTTACCTTTGCTTGTATCAAATTAACCGACTGTGGTTTTAATGTCGTGGACATTTTAACTCTAACTAGTGCTGATATATGCATGTCTTCTTCCATATCTACATAGACGTCCTTGAATTTTAATTTATGTAAATCAAAGAAAAGTCTTACTCCATTTTTTATTAAAAAATCTCTTCCTAACAGCATGTTTCTATTTAAACCTTTCACTACATGAAAAAGATGTCTTACGTTGAGCCCTCCTAACTTAAAATTTATCATTGTTTGTCCAATTACTTGTAAATTCTGTCCTGTAACAGAGTGAAGATTATTATGACTCTTAAATATTCTACAATTTCTCACTATTTTGTATAGAAAACTTTCTTTTACCACACTAACCTGAGCTCCCGAATCAATTAATGTACGAACTCTATACTTTCCTACTTCTATTATACATGAGCTATAATCTGTTTTATTTTCTGTAAACTGTTTGACTTCATCTAGTTGAAAGTATTCTCTGTTCGTTCTACTATGCCTGTTATTAACATATTCTTTAAACCTTGGGACCGTATTATTTTCCCTCCTATCACAGGTCCTATTTAATAGGTAGGGCGCCCGTTTCCCTGTGTTCTTGTACCTGTAAAATTTCTGTGTCTATCTTCAGGCATTCCTATTTAACTGCTATTGCCATTTCTTTACTCTGTGTATTCGACTGGAACAGCCTTGTTACCACAAAACGAGAAACGTGTCCGCGTGACCACAAAACCAACAGAACTACATTTGTGTTATTTGTTTTACCCACTGTCTCACCGGTAGAATACCTCATTTGTCTTCTTTCATCATACGCATTTCTATTACTACCTTGTAACGTCTGTACACCTCCTCTCCTATTCCATCCGAACCCGTTTGTCTTATCTCCCTGGCTCCTCAATTCTTCTTTTGAAGTTCCTATTTTTCGTCCTGTCTCAATCTAAATCTACGTCTCAAATTTTTCTTGTACGCAATATCTACAGCGTTGTGAAACCCCTCGGGGTTTTCTCTCATCAGCTAACTTCAGTCCATCGGATTTATGCCATCACAAAAATCAAGACTAAAATCCTTCCACCTCTTCTCCTCGTACATTCTGTCCCCAAGAATGCCTCTTCAGCCAGGTAATCAAACCTATCGCTGAACAATGTACCGTCTCTCATTATTTTGTTTAGACTGCCTCAATACCGAAAACGCACTGTTGTGGATCTGTTATTTCCGCGTATTTGTGTGCCAGGTCTTCTTTGAATTGTTCCCATGTCTCCTCTACTCTAGCCTCTAATTTTCTTCTGATATGATCCGAAACCGGTTCTGTTGCCGCCTTATAAGCAAGTCTCATTTTCTCTTCATCCTGATGCAGACACTAAATATGCATATTTTCTCTATGGAAGTTATCCATTTCTTAAACTCTCTGGCCTGTCCACTAAACTTAACAATTCAGTTGCCATTTCTTGTTGTTTTATAACCGTATGAAGTCTACCTACCGCTGTTCCTACCCCCGTCAAAACTTGTGCCAATGAATCCTGTTCCGTTATGCTGAAATATTGTTGTACAAACCAAACAATCAATTTCACATTTGTAACCAGCTAATTTAAGCAATACAAATCACATTTACCTTATACACCAAGAACAGTTCGACCAGCTAATAGGTTTACTGATTACCCTACTCTCGGTTCCCGATTCAAGCAAGACGTACTCCTCTAGGTTCGCCGTCAGGTTGAACTTAAACGCCTGGAGTCTGTATCAGTTGAAACCAATCGCGCACTTCAGGTAGTTCCTTCTTCCAAGGGATCTCGCACTCTTCAGGTAGTTTCTCTTCTTAGGATGCCTCAATACTTCAACCCCTGGTTGGGTCCCTACCAGACTTCTGGCTTCTGACTTCGCCCCGGTTGGGGTACATCAAATCGACGTCTTGAGAACGACTCACACGCAACAGAGCCCAAAAGGATTAGCTCTCATATGCAGCGGAGCCCAGAGATAGTCTGACTGCGTCAAAAAGATATGGGCCAATCAATGAAGGAATGAAGTATTTAGCTGCTGTCCTGATTTTCTTTTCCTATAACGATTCAGTTGCAAAAGAGCTCAAAAACTTTTTAACATTGTCCACAGATCTTAGATAATATTTGATTTGATGAAACGAGTTGTCCGAATTCATCACCATTCTGGAAAATTTTTGATTTTTGATTCTAGATGATTAAGTCTTAAAGTTTTTGTTTAACTTCCGCAAATTTGATTTGAGGCAAGGGCTGAACTTGATTGAGGAATTGAAAAATTCTTGCTCACCTGAAACAATGATCAGACTGGATTGACCTTCAGCAAAATTCTTGTTCGCTCGAGACAACGATCAAACTGGATTGACCTTCAGCAAAATTCTTGTTCGCTCGAGACAACGATCAAACTGGATTGACCTTCAGCAAAATTCTTGTTCAAGTTGACAGTTGACCTTCAGCTGACAAGATGTTCTGTTAGCAAATTTAAGATTCTTGATAGCAGAATTCCGAAAATATTTACAGACAACCACCCCTAGCCGGGCTTTTGGTTGCTGTAAGTTTCACAGACGACGCAGTGGCCATTGTTTTATATTTTGAGAGCAGAAAAATTTCCTCAGTCCTCCAGCAAGCAAGTGACCTTCAGACAAGCTAGGTTAAAACAACGGCTGCAATGACGGCAGGTCAAAACTCACAGGATATTGACAACAGTTCGGTCACTCCAGAGCACGATAATAAACAGCCCCCGATTCTAACAATCCTACGATGGTAGATGGTAGCTCCATCCAAAAACTGATTTCAATAGGTATTCCAATCGCCTGGTCGGGAAAAAAAACGCTTGTTCTAAGTTGCAGGCCTCAAAAGGTAGTCTGGTCTGGATCTTTTGATTATTACTTCCAACAAGATTCTAGATTCCCTCCTTTTCTTGTTGCCGCAAGCTGAGAAAGGTGTTCATTAAAAGTTCTCTGCTGTGCTCTGCTGTTTCTTAGTACTTCACATTGCGTCCGCGACGGCAAAGTCCAGAATCCTGGTCAAACGGCTCCATTTAAGCCATATATAACAGTGTATGATGAAACGATGGCTTAACAAGTCTTGTAGAAATTCTAAATCAACTTTATTAAACGTTATAGCCGATACAATGTCATGGTAGAATACAAACGTGTTGACGGCCTGCCTTCTAGGGCTAGGTTCAGATGTAAACTGATTCTTGACAACAAACTACGTCACGACTTGAGCATCTCTCCTCCCATTCCATCCCGATGCTCAGTCGTGCTGTAGCCTTTTCCCACCTAAAACCCAACCTCTGTTACATATCTCGAATGGAGAATGAACGTATTCCTAAAGATCTCCTGTACGGAGAACTATCCACGGGGAAGAGGCCAACAGGAAGGCCCCAAATGTGATATTGGGATGTGTGTAAACAAGATATGAAAACCCTTGGCATAGATCCAGACACGTGGGAAATAGTTGCAACAGACAGATGTTCCTGGAGAAGAGATTACGAAACGGACTGGTGCTCTTTGAGCGCAATCTGATCCAACAAACTGAGGATATGTGGCACAGGCATGAAATGCAGTCACTTACTGCGGGACCTGCCTCGTCTTACAGATGCGGAAACTGTGACAGAGATTGTCACTCTCGCATTGGACTTACAGTCACCAGTGCTGCTGTCATGCACCTCCCCAGCCGCACAACTCTATAGTCCGTCAGGACTGAAAGAGGCCTACTACTAAATATTCTATGGTTAGTGTTAAGTTTAATTCCCTGTGACTCACACAACTGCCCTAGTACCATGAAATAGTATCTTTCTTTTGTGTTCTTGTTTCAATATGTACATCTGTTTCCCAGTGTTTGTCAACATTAGTGCCTAAATAGCTGGTTGAATGCATCTCTTGAAGTTAGATTTTTCCAACTTAGGTTTATTATTTGTTTGATTTATTTCCATTGTATGTCTTTCCTCAATGAAGTTTTATAAATAATTGTTGTGACCTCACATCAAGTGTTTAATTTATCTTCCTCATATCAAGTGCATTTAATTTTATTTTTCAACTTTATAATATACCATTCATTTCATTTTGCTGGTATTTCTTCATTCTCCAAGACGTTGCCAAATAATTTGAGGGGTAACTCAGTCGGGGTGTTTTTATTTTGGTTTTAATGACTTCTGTTTGGATACCTTCTGGACCTCCAGCTTTCCCATCCTTCACGAGTTGTCTAGAACTGTTCATTTCTCCTTTAGATGGTTTACCGCATTTGATAATAAGCTCCACTTTGACTTAATTCATCACGTTATTGTAATTTTTAATAGGCTGCTGCATATGCAGTTTTCCCATTGACATGCCATATTACGTTATTTCTAGGCTTTCTTCCCCCCCCCCCCCCCCCCCCACACACACACCAGAATTTTCACACACCAGAAAACACAGAATGCTTTGGGTGAAATTACACTACTGAAGTCCCTAACACTATCTAAGTAACAAAGCTGAGCAATGTAGCAGTACCCATAACCTGTCTGTATGTGGGCATGTCAGATGAAAAGGATTACTTGCACCTGGTACACCCAAGCAACGCCCCTACCCTGCGTTCAATCCTCACCCCAATCGCAAGCCAGGCAATACATGAACAGCTGCGTGATAATACCCGACATTGCAGAGTTGACAGGACAACAAGAAGAGGGCATGTCACGTAATTTTAACTTGAAGACTTGTAATGTTGTTGAAAAACACTTGGTTCTACGACTATTCTCTTTAGTATGTAGGGTGTAGGGTTGACAGGACAACAGGAAGGACCATGTCACGTAGTTTTAGCTTGTAGCCTTGTAATGTTACTGAAAAACACGTGATTCTGTGATTACTTCCTTTAGTTTCCTTAGTATGTAGAGTTGACGGGTATGTAGTTTCCTTAGTATGTAGACTTGACGGGACAACAGGAAGATTCATGTCACGCAATTTTAACTTGTTGGCTTACAATGTTGCTGAAAAACATGTGATTCTGTGATTACTTCCTTTAGTATAATCTATTCTATCTTCATACGGCGATGAGCGGACGCTTTAGTGCAAGGGGTGGCCAACACGAGGCCCGCGGGCCGCATAGCGGCCCGTCCGTAGTCATGTTAGCGGCCCGCATAGTGGGAAACGACGATGTGGTCGAAGCTGTAACATGCTTGCTTGTTTATTTTTATTTAACAAACAAATTAGGTGCGTGGCCCGGCAGGAAATATTATTTCTGAAATTTGGCCCGCCTGCTGAAAAGGTTGGCCACCCCTGCTTTAGTGTAAAGGTTAGGAAGTTACGCTGAAATGACATAAGAGAGGTCGGTTGAGGGTTAGTTGCCAGTTCTAGATCTTTGCTACGTGAGGGAAAGATAAACCAGGCCTACCAAACGTGACGCTTCACGTTCCCACGGCATGTTCCTGCTAAGGGACTTGTTTATGTTAATATAGGCTATAACTCGAGATCCACACAAGAGGATGAACGAACGAATAAACTGTATTTTCAAAAGGTTACATAAACAACTTGATTTTACTTGACTAGACTTTAAATTATTTTCAAAATGTTAGGAATTGACCACACAGGTCGATCTAATATTCAGAGAGAGAGAGAGAGAGAGAGAGAGAGAGAGAGAGAGAGAGAGAGAGAGAGAGAGAGAGAGAGAGAGAGAGAGAGAGAGAGAGAGAGAGAGAGAGAGAGAGAGAGAGAGAGAGAGAGATTCATACATTGCACATTGGCACCTTGCCGTCTTGACAGACGATAGTTTGTGTATTTATATTTTTGTTTGTACCTGGTGCATTGGTTTTACAGCCTGCAATTCAGATTTTGTCCTAGCCCCAAGCACCCATTGAAGCAGGCAGGCTGTGGCGGATCAGCACCCAATTGGCTGGGGGCTGCCCAGCTTGAGGCGGGCGGTAGCTGATCAGTGACACCTATAGGTGTCTCCCACCGTCAGAGGCAACGCGTGGCGCCCCATGTCTACGCCAACTGACAAGGACTTATAACCCGTAACAGTTGCCTCTCGCTTTGATTCCGAGACCAGTTAAGACCAGGGATGGAGTTATTGCCTCTCCATAGCACAAAGCCTGGGTTAAAATATAGAGATCATGTGTTGCCCATGCAGCATGATCCCTCTCTCGGCCTGCCTAGTTCACTCCAGAGGAAAGGTAACACCCCTACATCTGGAACAAGACAAGCTGCAGAAGCTGCCGGATCAGCAAAGCAATGCTCTAACTGTCCGCCTGTCAGAGCTTCGATCCTAGACCAGTCGCCAACCAAGGCTTAGGACCTGGTCTGCCCTGCCATGACAATTTTGTTTTTAGCTTGCATTTCCTCGCACCAGGGTAAGGCTTGTACCCTCCCAATTGCGCTCTTCCGCCCGAAGCCGTTGGCACAATGTGGGGTGTCGGGTTTGGTAAGCGCCGCCCAACGTTCGGCGCTAACAGAAACCAGGTAGTACCGTCTACTGTTATACGGTAGCTCAGTCATATCTGACTAAGACCTGACACAAAAGAGAGATTCAAGGGCAGAAGTAAAGACATATAGTGACCGACATAGTATAGCAGACGAACTGGTTGGGAGATGGACATACAACCGGGCAAATAAACATTTACTTGCCAGCCAGACAGTATGTTAGCCAGACAGTCTATCGGCCAGTCTGTTTATCAGCCAGACCGACAGATATTCAGTCATCATCGTCATGAAGGGATACTTCTCAGAACCCCTCTCTCATCATAATCCATTGAACAGTACCCCGATCCGTCGGCAGTTCACCTGCCTCATGTACACTCAACATTTCTGTAACGTTTAAGTCTAAAGTCTAGATGTTCTTCTTCGGTGATTGCGAAAGAGTGCACCACCCACATCCCTATGGTGCAAAGGGTCTTCATACTGTTTAACTTGTGCATTAAGATTACCATTCTACGTCTGACTTTTTGTTTATGAAAAGTCATAATTGTTAATTATTGAACCAAGATTTTCATAGTTTGCGACATCTTAAATTTCCTCTTTATTTTTGATTTCTATTGTATGTCTTGACAGATATGACCTATTCTTCTATTTATATATGGCTATTTCAGAGGAGTACTGTTTCGCTTGCATATTTATGTACTGGAACTGAAGTTTCTCCAATTATGAATGGATCAGTATTGTCTCTGGTCTCATCAACATGCATAGTCGGAAACTCAGACAGACAGAAAGAAACTGACAGTTAGACAGACAGAAAACAGACAGTTAGACAGACAGAAAAGAGGCAGACAGCCGGACAGGCCCACGCTCTAGCTGACTGGTAGATAAATGTTTCGGTGTGTGAACAGACAGAGGCAATCACGAGCTACTAACTGCCGTCCATGAGCAGACGGACCAGAATATGAACGGACAAAACGGACAACCAGACTGTGAAATCTGTCGACTGTGAAGTTAGTTGACTGTGAAACGTGTAGGATGTGAAATGTGTAGATTATGAAATGTACAGATTGTGATGTTAGTAGACTGAAATGTGAAGATTGTGAAATTTATTTGTAGACTGTGAAGCTGGTAGATATGAAGTCTGAAGGCGGTTAAGTTAGTAAACTGTGAAGTGAGTATACTATAAAGTATGAAGACTGTGAAGTTAGTAGACTGTGAAGTTAATATACTATGAAGTGTAGGGACTGTGAATTTAGTAGATTATGAAGTGTAGAAGTGTAGACTGTACATTTATTTGTAGACTAAAGTTAGTAGAATACGAAGTTAGTAGACTGTGAAATGTGTAGACTGTGAAGTGTACAGACTGCAATTTATTTGTAGACTGTGAATTTAGTAGATTGAAGTATATTGACTGTTTAGTTAGTAGGATGTGCTGTGAAGTATCAAGACTGTGAAATTGATTTGTGCACAGTGGAGTTAGTAGACTGTGAAGTGTGTAAATTGTGAAGTTAGTAGACTGTGAAGTGTGTGCATTGTGAAGTTAGTAAACTGTGAAGTGTGTAAATTGTGAAATTAGTGGACTGTGAAGTATGTAAATTGTGAAGTTAGTAGACTGTGAAGTGTGTAAAGTGTGAAGTTAGTAGACTGTGAAGTGTGTAAATTGTGAAGTTAGTAGACTGTGAAGTGTGTAAATTGTGAAGTTAGTAGACTGTGAAGTGTGTAAATTGTGAAGTTAGTAGACTGTGAAGTGTGTAAATTGTGAAGTTAGTAGACTGTGAAGTGTGTAAATTGTGAAGTTAGTAGACTGTGAAGTGTGTAAATTGTGAAGTTAGTAGACTGAAGTGTGTAAATTGTGAAGTTAGTAGACTGTTAAGGTAATGGATTATGCAGTTACTAGACTGTGAAGTTAGTGGTTGTGAAGTTAGTAGAATCAAATTAGCAGACTGTGAAGTTATTAGTTTGTGGAGTTAGTAGACTTGTGAAACTATTACTGTGAAGTTAGTAGACTGAATTTAGTAGACTCTCGGGCAAATGGAAAGTGAAGCACGGACATTATGAAGTTAGGAAACTAACGTTAAGAGATAGTGAATCCATCATACAGCGGACAGATTTCTCAACAGACGAGCTCTGAAGTATGCGATGAGGTGTACTATGATTATAAAACTGATATCACTGCACTTAAAACAGCGTTTTCACATGTGATGACTATTTTAAGGACTTTCCAACAAGGATCAGAACATCACTAGTTTCATCGACTGCTCTGTTGACACTGGAACATTCCTCTACAGTGTGGTCTGAACTGTGCCAAATAATTTAATGGGTTTTCTGATTGTCATTTAATAGAACATTAGGATACTTATGCAACGGGTTCAGTGATCAATCAAACATATATGACAATAGAAAATTTGACAAATTAGTAATGGATTAGGATGCAACTAACCATGTACAGTATCTCATCTCAACATAGCCAAACAACTAATAAGAATATTACGTGAGAAAACTTTGTAGAAGTGAGGAAACTTAGTTGAACAAAGTGTAATAGGAAACTTAGTTGAACATACTATAATAGGAAACTTAGTTGAACAGATTGAGCGAGGAATCTTTGCGGAACACACTGACAACTTAATACATCGAGAGGATTTTATACTACAATACCCAGTTTGCAAAATAAAAGAAATATTAACCGTCTGACAAAGAAAGACTTTACACAACATTACGACTTGGAACACACTATATATTGCTTCTCGTACATCTGAACATAATTAAACCGCAGCACACCCTGGAGTATCCGCTGTACACACATTCTTGTGAGACTATCGATCAGCACCTACTTGAGCGTCCAGTTCAGGCAGATATCAGGAGATTGTTACATCCACCAAAGCGTGGTAACTAGGGCACTATATAGAACAGTGAAACAACCCATGAACACATGCGAATATCACTTTAAGGCATTGGGCCATAGGGTGAGAACTCAAGTGCCGCCGGATTGATAACAGCAGCAATGAAGTGTGCCAGATGTAACATGATTCCCTTTTGGTTTCCATGGAAAAATTGTGATTATTGTCAGAGGATATCGATAGATGGTAATGTAGTGAGAATTATCAATACTACGAGTATTTCACTAAATACGTGTTGCATGTCCTTTGCAGGATCTTACTTGCAGGATTAACTGCGTGTTGATTTTCTAAGCAATTATTACGTTCAGCAGTTTGTCATTGCTTTCTAAATGATAAGAGAATGTTGATGTCCGGCTGGCTGGTGTAGGGTTGAACCCCTTACTCTGCTATCAGCGCACTTGAAGTTTAAGCACCATCATGCCATGAAGCGATACATATCAATACATTTTCAACAGACAATGTTTTATAAAGAATGATAAGAAGATAATCATATATTAAGCAAGGAGTCCGTCATATTACTGGGCGCGTTCACAGGGCGGTGGAAGGTGATGTCGTCTCTAGATTTACAGGTTTAAAAGCGGAGTTTACAAGAGAAAGGATCGATTTCATTGCACCGGATGTTATCCCATGGGGCTCGGTGTCTTTACACAGAACTGCCTGCCAACAGCATTGCACAGAGCACGAACTCCATAGCTCCGGCGACGACCACCAGTGGTCTACGAGAACATTGTACTCGTGAACCGAATAACGAAGTCCTGAAACAAATCCATGACGTTCGGGGCGCGATGTAGGCGGTTTAACCATCTGGCCACGGAGACCACCAGATATAGATGTTAGCCAGGAATGTGTTGAAGGAAAAGCAGGAAGAAACAGACACAAAGAAACCCCCACCGACCAAACCCCCAGCTTATGTTAAAAGCATGAAATATGCTTCATCTAAAAGTCAGCTGAAACTGACACAGAGGAAAGAAGAAACTAAACCCGCACCATGAACCACCACAATTATAACCAAAGCTGATAAAGCAGGTTGAAGGGGGTGGAAAATTTTTGTTTTTCTTTTTGTTTTCTACATATCGGATCGGATATGTTGAATAATCACTAGAGAACTGACAGAGGTTGCGGTCATTGAATGAACGAACGAACGAAAGAATGACGAACGATGAAAGAACTGTATTTTCGAAGGGCCACAAATTGGGAGCAGGCGAGTTAGCTGGTGTAGCAGTTATCGCTATAAAATACCTCAAAACTCGGGAACATTACCATCGGTGGATAAGGGACGACATTTATAATCTCATTTTCCCCTCTCCCTGCCCATTATCTACCCTTGGGGTAGATTAATAGTATGATCAGATTCTCATGACATTACAATAGGCAAGACTTGGTTCCATTGCCATCCTCGAAGATTATGTACCTTCAACCATCTCGCTCCAAGCTGACCTAACTGTTGCTGTCTCTTGCAGCTCAGTCCGTGACAAACCCATATTCTCTAATTCTCTTGTCCGTGGGTATTTAGGTATCCCTATATTTGGTTTAAAGCATGAGATCCAGACAAAGGACTTTCTAGTTATATTATGGTCAGGTTTTTCAGTGTCTCAGACTATTGTCTGTTCCACTTTTCACATGGGGCAGTGAGGAACATTTTGTTTGATATTCACTTCTACGGGAATGGAGCATAATGGAGTGACCTTTTGCCGTGAAGTTGGAACCGCGACTAACTAACTTTCTCAGTGTGTTTCTATTTAGACAAATTCTATTATAGTCAAACCGTACACAAACTGACGGAAATCAAGGAGAAACCACCTTTGTATGTTAAACTCCCTTGTAAGTTAAACCTTTCATCAAATTTGATCTAATTAACAACGCTAATGGGGATTCGAACGGAATCGCGTGGTCCTGTAGAGTGTATAATGTGCTCCAGGTGATACCCAGTAGTCATCATGCCACTGTATGCAAATTACATGTTAAAAATAATTTAAACTTATACTAAATGAGAAGCTAGAAAATGTCAAGAATTAAATTGATGGAATGAATATCTATTTAGAAGGCATTAGTAAATTGTGATGGCCATGTCCTGGAAAATTGGTGGGGGAGTTATAAAAATAAACAGAATATCATTTACCTGGACATAAAAAAAAACACACACACAAATTAGGAGTTGGGGATAATTATGTAACAACAGAACAGTAAAATAGTTAAAATATTCTGGACAATCTCAGATAGCGTCCTGTTAGTGAAATCGCGAGACAAACCTCTGGATATCAGTATAATACCGGCAATGCACTAACAACAGGTAGCACAAAAGAAGATACAGGTGTATTTCATTATGGGTTAGACATGGCTGGGGATAAATACAACATTTCTAAATAAAAGTTACTTTCGAGGACAATTAAAAAGGGGGCAGTAAACATGTGATCGGCGTGACCTGTAGCGATGATCAAAGTGAAAAGAATGATAGAGGTTCCAGATTCATAGTATGATCAGATTCTCGTTATATTATAATAGGCAAGACCTGGATCCATTGTCAACCTCGAAGATTATATACTAGGAAAAGTCCTGGAGATAATGTTGGCAACCACACACTGACTACATCTTGACTCCAAAGATATTCAAATACCGTTTAGTAAGAGAACAAAAAAATAAATCAGGGGAACTGCCATATCAGCCACATGGTCCGGTTGTGGGAAAGATGATATTACAATGTAAGACTATAAAGAAAACCCCCAGATAATATCGCGTTAAATCTAACATTATTGAAAAGAAACAAAACAATTAGAGAAATGTACATTGTTATTAACAAATATAATGCCATAGAGATAATACAGACTATTGACGAACAATGGGATATATTGCGGGAATTAATACAACATACATTTAAGGAAATTATTCATACTGCAAGCAAAAACAAAATATATGACACATTAATCTAAACAAATTTGGGATAAAAGAAGAATGAAGATGCAAAGTAACGAATACTATAATAAACAAAACACACTTACAGAAATAGTAAACAAATGCAACGATAATTTTTTTAAATGTGACTGAATAAACAAACTGCACGGAGTTTGAAATACACATGGAGACAGATTCATGTTTACAATGTAGCAACAAATAAATGTTCAGAAGGAACAACAGGACATGATACAATGATTGTAGAAAGTGGAAAAAAAAATTGGTCTCAGCTTAGCAATGGAACATGGGAAGTCATGGTGGTATCAAAGAAACAGATCCTAGTGAATCCTGGACAATAGAAAACAAGTCAAGTCGAAAACATCCCTCGAAGCAGTGTTTTGAAAAAAGCTAAGACACAAAAACATCTTATCATAAACACCAGAAAGAGGCAATCGACATTCTGGGCCACATTATGAGAAGAGATTTGAAATATCTGATCTAGAGATCTTGTTTCAAGATTTGGTTGACTTATGGGAAATGTTGAAGAATTCAATAAGTTTGGTTGCAGAAACAGCTATCCCAAAAATTAAAGAAAGTAGATTGTAAAAAATGGATGACTGAAGAATCGGAACGACTAATGGAAATAAGAAGGCACCAGAAGAATAATTCTGACAAATATGAAGAGATTCACATAAAAGTCAGACACATTATGTGAAGAGGCAAAAGAAGCATGGCTTGAGAAAAGTTGCATGGATATTTAAAAACAACACAACAGTAAAAATACTAAATTAATACACAGAATAATTCAGGAACTTACTAATAAAATAAAACAACATATATATCAACAGGCTGTCTGAAAACAAAAGATGGACAAATCATAATTGAAAAAAGATCCGATTTTAGATACATGATCAGGGTACGTGAAAGACATCTATAATGATTCACGTGAAGAACAGTTGGATATTTTTTATAATATGGAAGGACCACCAATATTGAACATGGAAGTTCAGCATGCTCTCAGTCAAATGAAAACTGGCACGACGCCGGGTCCAGACAACACTACAACTGAAATTATTAGTTCCTTAGAAGTGTATGGTGTATACCAAGTTGCCAGGTTGCTGAAAAATATGTCTGATGCTTATGTAAATCACTGTTTATTACACTTCCGAAAAAGTGAGGAGCCTTGGAATGTGATCAACATCGCACAATCAGCATAATATGTCACATCACAAAGATTTTACTAAGGATCATCATGTACAGAGTTAGGGGGAAAATAAAACCAGAAATATGTGAAGAACAGTGTGGATTTGTAGAAGGCAAAGATACAACAAATGTGTATTTGCTGAGAACATTAATAGAGCGTTCAATAGAAGTCAATAAAGATCTTCATATTTGCTACATTTATTACATCTCTGCTTTCGATAGACTAAGATATAGTGCCATAATGACACGATGAAAAGACTGGCAGACCTCCCGTTGGATGGAAACGGTCTTAGAGTTATAGAGAACATTTACTGAAAACAAACAGCTGTCATAAAAATTAATAATGTAGTGGTTCAATTCCAGCCTCTTATGAGAGGTGTGCGACAGGGATATGTAATGTCTCCAGATCTTTTCTTCTTTTAAAGAGAAAATATTATGAGAAATTTGGAGGATATGAAAGGAGATGCATTCGGAGGACAAAACGTCAATAATATAAGATATGCTGACGATACAGTGTTGATTGCTGACAACGAGCAGGATCTACAATATTTGATTATTATACACAGTGAGGAACTAGGTGTAGAATTGAATTGTAAGAAAACAGAGATCATGGGCGTCATCAAGGAGAAAGAAATATCACATTGTAGCATCCAAGTAATATTCTTAAAAAGGTGCATCGGTATAACTATCTCGGAACAATTGTAATGTCTGATGGAAGATGTCTTGTAGAGATTAGATCAACAATTGCCATGGCAAAGATGGCCTACGGCAAACTGAAAAAGAAACTTACCACCAAAATGTTGTCAACTGCAGTGAGAAAAACAGTGTTGAAGTGCTATATAAAACCCATGTTGTTGTATGCGTGTGATACATGAACAATTAATGGGCACGCTGAAAAATATCTAAAGACGAGGGAAATGTGGTTTTAGAGAATAATGCAAAGAATACCATGGGCGGACAGACAATTAAATGAGACAGTCCTTCCAGAGACAAATGAAAAACGGAGACTGACTGAGGAAATTAGACGTAGACAGTCACATTATTTTGGATATGTTATGGGGAGAAATGGACTTGAAAATATGGAGACAACAGGTAAGCTTGATGGGAAGAGAGCAAGAGGAAGACAAATTGATAACTGCCTTGATAGTTTGACAGCATGGCATGGTCGGGACAAGAACACAAACCCGATTCGAGACTCTGGAGACGGTGTTAGATGGCGAGTAATGACCACATACGCCGGTCGGCATGGCACTATGATGATGATAATGATTGATGATGATGATGATGATGATGATGATGATGATGATGATGATGATGATGATGATGATGATGATGATGATGATGATGATGATGAGAAGAGCAAAACTGGAACATGTGATAACTGGAAAGATTTGTGGAAAGAGATGTAGAGGAAGAGAGTGAGAAAAAAATTCCTGACAGCCTTGTGTCATAGCACGGAAGGGTGTCAGCGTTCGGATTGATGATGGCGATGATGTAAACAAAACTGGTAATAGTTTCAATACCAAATATTATATCGATAGCAAATACGAAGGAACTTAATTAAGTAATAGGAATTTTATTAATTACTTTTTCACAATAGTGTGAACCAGAAATTTTCTCTGTGTGTTATTTCTTAACATAGTCTCCTTGCCTGGCAACACATTTGGTCCATTACCTTGTTGATGCCTTCAAGCAAAACGTTGTTGGCTGTAGCCATAAAATAATTTTTCGCACCCTCCATTACCTCGTTGCCATCTGCAAACCTCTAACGATGCAACTGGTCTTTTAAGGCCAAATAAGTAACGGCTAAGCTTCAAATTTCAGAGCACGCGGTGTATACACTCTATGTGCAGCGGTCTCAGGGTGGGCGTTGTCATGTAGCAACAATAGTCTTTTTGAGAGAAGTTCTCAGCGTTTCGATCTTGTCGCAGGCTTCAATTTGTTAACTAGCATGTCACTGCATCGAGCACTGGTCATAGTTTCATTCTTTTCTTTGAAAGATGGACATGATTACTTTCCCAGCAGATACCCACGCCTTGAATTTTTTCTTTTTACTTAACCGGAGACAATGGGTGTTTCCCATTCATACACTTTCCGCCGACTCAAACAACTGTCTCCCTACTGAACCATAATTCTTCCGTAGATTTCACAAGAGTTCACATTCTATGAACAAAAAAGAACTAATAATGCCTCGTTGTTCTTCCACGGTGCAAGTCGATAGTGTGGCCGCCATTTTCTAATCGCAATTGCGCATTCGCTAACTCTCGGTCCTCACGACCCCTACCTTAAGTATTGCTCAAGAGCCCGTTTATGTCCTAAAATAAGATGTTCCGTTGTCCATAATATTCCATAAATTTTGTTACAAATTTCCTGTTATCTAATGACTTTCAATCGTATCAATACAGTTTCATTACACATGGTTGCATTGGCACCTTGTTGTCTTGACAGACGCTAGTTTGTTACAGTGTGCTTCAAAAAGGCATCATAACTACAACCCATGGCGGTAGCGAATGTGACTGATAAGGCAAATTCGCGCTGTAAATGTTCATCCACAATGGATGCATGTGTACACATGACCATTTCCATTTCCAACATCATGCACCATCTTACGTCTCGCACGCTCGGTGTGTGACTTATTTGCAATAATTTTCTCCTTTGTCTTTATTCCATTTCTTATATTTGCCCTCCTTTCAACACCATCAGCGGCGACTTGCTCCCAGTGTGCATTATCATGCCTGTATCAATCATGTCCCGCTTACACACATCTTTGTATCGTAGTAGAGGCCGACCTTGAGATCTCTTACCCATCTGTACTTCACCAAAAGTATGTCACTTGGTATTCTACCATCATCCATCCTCAAAACGTGTCCTATCCATCTAAGTCTTAGCATGGAACAAACCGTCACACAACCTGATCTTTCCAATACTTCAGTATTTGTGATGTTGTCTTGCCACTTAATACCAAGTATTCTACGCAGACACCGCATATGAAAGTTGTTTAAACGTTTCTCTTGGTGTGAGTAAGTTGACCAGACTTCACTGCCATAAAGAAGAGTACCAATAACACAGGCTTGATAGACAAGGACTTTTGTTTTGGCTGTAAGCTTCCTGTTCTCCCAGACTCTTTTTGTTAACCTGTTCATTGTTGTTGCTGCCTTACCAATCCTGGTGTTGATTTCCTGATCTAGGGATAATTTGATATTTACCACTGATCCTAGATATGTAAAATGGTCTACCATCTCTAGTTCGGCGTCGTCAATAAAGATTGATGGTACCCCATGTGCACCTTATGACATAATCTGTGTCTTCTTTTTGCTAATTATAAAACCACATTCAGAACAAGCATTGGAGAATGCAGATAGTAGACGTAATTCTTCTTCAGAGTGGGTCGTAATTGCAGCATCATCTGCAAAAAGCGACTCTCTGATCAGTACCCTCCTAACTTTGGTCTTGGCCTTCAATATCTGAGCATTGTAGAGTCCGCCATCTGAGCGTGAGTGAATGTATATACCACCATCCTGATAACGAAAGGCATATTTCTGTAGAAGTGGAAAGTATATTCCAAAGAGGGTGGGATCTTGCACACAACCTTGCTTAACTCCACTCTTGATTTCAAACTCTTCTGCAGTTGCACCATCAAACTTGATTATACCCTTCATGCCTGTGTGGAACGATTCCACAATGGACAGAAGAGTTGGTGGGCAGCCAATCTTCTTTAGTGCGTGGAACGGACCCTCACGACCAACCAAAATCAAATACCCTTGTGAAGTCGATGAATGCAGTAAACAGTGGCCGATGTAACATTTAATAATTGTGCTGAGGGCAAAATGAAACAAGAAGTATGGTCAACTTTAGCGGTAAAAATACAAGCTACTCAGCACAATCGGGTTCAAATACCGATCTTCAGTTGCTGACCGGACTACCTTCATCAGATCCCAAGTTAAGTATTCTTGTCTTTAATCTGCTTTTTAAAAATATTTATTGATAAAGACTTTGATCTTTTCAGTGCAAAGCAATCTTTATTAGTGGCAAAGAAATCTTCATCAGCGTCAAAGAAATCTTCATCAGACATCTGTATCGGTGTCAAAAAAATCTTTATCAGTGACAAAGAAATCTCCATCAGTGTCAAAGAAATCTTCATCCGTGTCAAAAAAAAAAAAAAAAAATTACAAAGAATAAGATAAAGAAGATGTAAATGTAAAGTCAAATACTGACTTCTTTATGAGTTCATCTTCTCATTATTTGAAAGTAGCCATCCATCTCATTTGTCTTAACTTGTATAGCTTTTTGCTAGTTATTTATTTATTTATTTATTTATTTATTTATTTATTATTATTATTATTATTATTATTATTATTATTATTATTATTATTATTATTATTATTATTATTATTATTCGGGGATTAGGGGTTGGGGTGTCTCTGATAAAGATGCTTTTGCATCCTCATTGTTGTTGTGTCTGTATTTGTTGATATTGCAAGATCAGTTATCGCCCTCTTATTATACTTCTTATTTGTTCAACGCTGGCAATTTAAGGCATGTAAAATTGTTCTCTCGTTTTCTTATTTAATGTTTAAATTTACATCTCATTCATTCACATTTCATTCATTTTTATGTTATCTTCAACTTTTATTTAATTTTTTCTTACCGATACTTCGTTCCCGCCTTCTGTTAGAGTATATCGTTATTATCATCATCGCCATTTCGCATGCGGTTATTGGATTCATCATCGTAAGGCAGGTCCGTTGCAGATCATCGCTCTCACCATGGCCAGTTGCAAAGATTCTCGGTCCTTTACCAGTTCTCTCGCCTCGTGTTTTTTAGACACCAAGGTGTCTAGAATGTTCTGTATCCTTCTCCATGCTGGATGACCCCTACTTATTCTTCCACGGACCATGCCTTCAGTGACCGTTCCTTTCAAACCGCTGTGATGTTTAATATGACCAACTATTCCAGTGTCCGATACGTAATGTTGTTTGCGTTTTCTTCGATAGTCAGATCTTTTGAAAGAAGTCGGTATTTCTCTTCTTGCTAGTGCACGATATTCTAAGAACTATTCTGTAACAATTAAACTCTAGAGCCCGAATTTTGTCTTTACTGGTTGGGAAATAGTCAATCAATCACATCCAAATGTTGCCACAAAAAGGATGCATGTTCTCAATAATGTTACTTGTTTGCTAGTGTTGTACCAAAGGTTCCTAATGTTATTTGTTTGCTTGTGTTTTACAAAAGGTTCCTAATAATGTGTAACCTCTGCGTTGATTTATCAGAACCGACACTTTCTTTGGCTAGTAGGTTTCGTAAGTTCGTTATAGTGCTGGACAGCTGCATATTTTGCCAACTCGTTTAGATTTCTTTTCGATAAAATGTATTATAGCAATTAAAAAAGGGAAAATTATTCACCACCATCGTTCAGTTTTAGCACCAGCTAGAATCTACATGCATGTGTATTAGAATCTCACATACTATAACAATTCTTTTTATGGATAGGTTTTCACATTTTGATATTTCACCTTGATAGCATTTTTGTGTGATGCGTACATTTTCAAAGACTAATAATGCCTTATCATTTTCCTAGTTAAAAAAAAATAATCGGAAAATTAATGAATAATATCACATATGTAAATTATGCTTTACCACACAACACCAGTATCACATATGTAAATGAAGCTTTACCACACAATACCAAGATAACATATGTAAATGATGCATTACCACAAGCCAACGATATCACGTGTAAGTAATACTTTACCACACAATACCAATATCACATGTGTGAATGATGCTTCACCACACAACACCAATGTCACATATTTAAATGATGCTTTACCACACACCACCAATATCACATATGTAAATTATGCTTTACCACACAAAACCAATAAGAGGGGGCGCTGAGTGGTCTCGGGGTATGGTGTCCGCCTCGAGTGCTGGAGGTCCCGGGTTCAGGCCCCGGTGAGGACCGGGATTTATTTAAAAAATCCACCTGGACTTCCAGTAGTAAAATTTCCCCTGGTCTCTGGGTAGTGAGATCGGACGCCCGTGTGTATTTTTGCGCACGTAAAAAATCCCTTGGCAGTTGGAAATCGAAAAAGAGTAGCCTAACGGCGCTGCCCGGGCAAAATTTCGAGTTAAAAATCTACCCAAAGTATTTCAGGATCCTCGCCGATGCAACGGAGTTCGTGCATTGAGCTGAGTTTCTCCAGACTCAGGTTTGAGTTAGGAGGAAAACGGAGCACTTATGGGTTAAACCGTGTGCCGTGATGTTGATCCAACGACTAAACTAAACTAAACTAAATCAATAAGAACGCTGCTCTATGTAATTTAACAGGTATTTTTTAGGTGGTGGAACAGCTTAAACAAGAGGAGTGGAATAGAGAAGGTAGTCTGATGTGGGGGAAAATACTAGACAAGAGAGGCAGAAGAAGACAGAGAAAGTTATATGTGGAAAGTTCAAACAGCAGGACAGTAAATGTTAGTATAAGCAACAGTAACTTCATCAATATATCAGACAGCCGAAAGAAAGGAGAGTCGTGATCGCCGATGTCAGTTCCCGGAGAATAAGAAGGCTGAGGAGATAGAAGAAGAGAATATTAATACCTATGTCCACCTATCTGACTTTGCTATTGTACTGCATGTTCAAACTCTCTCTCTCTCTCTCTCTCTCTCTCTCTCTCTCTCTCTCTCTCTCTCTCTCTCTCTCTCCCTCTCCCCCACTCTCTCTCTCTCCGTCTCTATGTGTGAATGATGTATGATCATGTGTATGTGTGTGTGTGTGTGTGTGTGAGTGAGTGTGTGTGTGTGTGTGTGTGTGTGATATTTTGTATGATAGTGTGTGTTTGTGTGTGCGTGATTATCTGTGTGATTGTGTGTGTGATTGTGTTTGTTTGTGTATGCGCGCACATCCAAATACAAAACATTTCAGTAATTATCCATTCAATGCCAGACGAGGAAATAGTGGATAGAAAAGGACATTTTCAATACACAGCAGACACAGACTCCTTAGACGGCGTCAAACTCTACAGGCAAAGTTCAACAGCAGTTACACAGTCGACCGAATACACCAATCCATATTGGAAACAGCTCACGAATTACTATTAAATGTACTTAGAGGTTGGACACACAAATTACTGATAACTGTCCTAAGGGGATGGACTCAAGAATTACGAATGCACATACTCGAAGGTAAGAATATATATATATATATATATATATATATATATATATATATATATATATATATATATATATATATAGATATATATATATAATAAACAAATCATTATATTACACGTGTTTTAGTTATTCATTACAACTATACGTACTCGAAATGTTGCACTTGTGTTACATCAAAACTATTAATACATATTAGAAAGATTAAGTTCATGTATTACCACAAATATATTAACGCATACTTCGTATATTACGACAAATCTATTCACACATAAAAGAAAAGCTTAGCTTATGTATCGCAACAAATCTATTCACACGTATTAAAAGCTTCGCTCGTGCATGAAAACACATCTACTGATAAATATTTATTTTAAAAGGAAAACAAAGCCCTCTAGCAGTAACGTGCTGTGAGTATGTGAAGTGATTACGCCATCACATTTTTTAACCATAGTACGGCCGGACTATTAAAAAGTTAGTTGCATGTCCTTTGCAGGACGTAACAGTGAACCCCAGCATTGTTTGGCTGTTCGTTTACGTTCAGAAGTTTGCCATTGGTTTCTGAACGACCGGCACCCATACCATTGCATTTAAAAAACACACAGCTGTGTTTCGAGCGCCTGCGTCATTGATTCCGAGTGTATGGTTTTTAGAAAACGGTTGAACCGGAAAAGGCATATTTAGAAAGGCTAATGGTTAAACCTCTGGGTCACCCTTACCTTTGTATTTCAACTATTATTATGGTGAATGTAAGATATCTTTTGCACGCATAAGGCGCATTGGTAATGTGTGACTATACATAATGTTTGCATATCCTTTACAGGACATTGCTGTCAACAACAGCATCTTTCAGCTGATTGTTGATTTCTTGGCAAGATTACTCTCAGTAGTTTGCCATTGCTGTCTGAGCGGTCGGCTCACATAACCCGTAAGTTACCGACGCGATTCGAACCATTGCTGATTCTCACCGTCGTCACGTTACTTACGAGAGTATACGAGATTACGGAGAAAAGTCGCTAACCTCTAGGCCAGGAAGCCGGCTTATGTGGGACTGGGCCCATATTTTTAGACTTTACGGATGTGGTCGGTATTCCCTAAATATTCCCTGCTACCCTTTTCAGGCTGGATGGACTTGGCAGTCCAATTCGATTTAAAAATTAGAAACCGTCCTGATGCGAATCGAACCCAAGACCACAGGTAACCTGATTTCTGGTATTTGAAACAACACATCATGGACATGCCGACTGGCACGGACAACACAGAAGTCACCGAATTAGGGGATCGTATGCCGGATCACTGCCTCGATTGGTGAGTGTATTGATTAATTAACTATTTTTTTTATTTCTTCTTATGCGATCAACGTTTGCTATGAGTGGTGCAAAATATCTATTGTTGTGCGTAGTTGTCCACTTTCTAGTCCCGTGCCACTTTTGCCAACATCTTCCACTTCGACGGTTTGGGGGGGGGGGGGGGGGGGGGGGGGGGGGGTGCGTGCGTGTGTGTGTGTGTGTGTGGTTTTTTTTTTTTCTTTTTTCAGGATTCTTCCTCCTATACACAGATTGCCTTAAAGGGCGTGTAGGCTCTGCCTGCCCACATTTTCTGTCGGGCTTTGTTGCCCTAGCCTATGTTCTTACAAGGACTTCCACAAGACGGAGTTGAGTTGGCATTCGGTGAATTAGCTAACTGATTGACAGATGTTGGTTAGAGCTCATGGAACAATTGACATCTAACTAGCTAACATAACAGATAACAGAATAGTAATAAATCAGCAGGCACACAGTGGGGTATCACACCGTTATTCATTCTTAGTATACGTGCGTCACTGGAAGTGGCTCAAAAATCTTTACAAGTTTACCAAAACTTCACTTAGAGTGATTCTCTACAAGTCCGGACAGTGTAAAATATATTGTTCGCATTGAACTCCAAGGCAGTCGCGGTAGCACAGTAGCCAGTATGTTTGCCTGTCGGGGCGATGGTCATATGTTCGAATCCCCATCCAGACAGAATTTGATTTAATTGATATAGGTATAGATATCGGTATTAGAGAATTCGAATAGCGTTCGTTACCCCTTCCCAACAAATCATGGCTTTATATTCTAGAAACAGGCAATAAATGCTGGGGTTGATTGCAATGTCCTTCAAGAACACGCAACTAACTACCTTATAATGACATCTGTTTGCTGTTGGTGGCACCAATGTATCGCTAATCACTCTAAAATTGAAGCCCGGCAGAAGAAATAAATTACAACTGCAAAATGTTGGAGCGTCAGAGTATCATGCAAAGACCGTCCTGAATTTAGCTTCTAATTGCTCCTAACAATAAGTCTTGAAATAGTAATAGTTTGCATTATTTTCTGGTAACAACGAACAGACGTGTTCTGCGATTGATTGCGAAAGCACGGTGATTGTTACATTGCATATGTAAATATTTAGCTGAAATATACTGTCACAATGAAAACAGCAGATATAGCAACGTGTAGAGAATTATCATATTCAGAGCCTGTTGACGAGAATAGGAAACGCGCTATATTTACTGTTGTCATTGTGACGGCATAGACCTGCTATTGCCTTTATTGACAACTCCGCATATTACTTCTTGTAAGTAAAGTAAGTAAAGCAAATACAAGGACCTTTTTACAAGTCTTTGGCCCAGGGTATATGGTGCTAAACCCATACTTCTAGAGATCAAGTGGAACTTGGTGGTCATGTTTTCAGTATCACGACGGCTGACTTTACTTCCCTGGACATTGTCTAGCAGCCATTTTATGCTGGTTCGACACGGGAGTTCAGGTCAATTATACAATTCTACACCAATAAGGATTCAATCATATAACTACCGTGTCGCCTGGCATATTTCTAGCTACAGCACTACAGCGGCTTCCTTTATTTTTATAGGGCAGATACACTCTGAGCTATTCACAGTTAAATAAATTACTTATCGATACACAGCAGACGAGGTACGATTAATCAATTCAGAAATATTATAGTATTCAGTTGGCTTATTGGCACATTAGTTATCAAATATGCAATGTTATGCAATGCCTCTGAAATGAACACCTAATAGCATGTAGATATAAATTCACTGCATTTAACACATCGTTAATCACCATTGAGACAAATAAAAAATCCAAATAAAAAACTATCGTTATTTATCAATTGCGAAAAAAAAAAAAAAAAACTTACGGAGAAATCATAACTCAGCCCTCAAACATTCCTCCAGTGATCAGAAATTGGACAACTCCTAAACATCATCACTGTCTCTTGTTCTCTCCCTTCTGTTGTGTCAAACGCATGTTAAGATCCCTAAAGAGGGGGAGTCACCGACTGTAAGGTCCCCCGGGTGTTGATCGGCGCTGCCCGGAGATATCAGCCAAATCTGATAGATTCAGTCGCGGCTAAATCACTCTGTCAACATGTTTATCGTTGACAGGCTCGCAGGCAGCCAATCAGCGAGCTTGTGTGACAGACTGGATTGTGTTGTCTTGTTATTACTGGCTAGGACTATATCTCCTTTGTTCTGGCGTGTTCTGATATGGTTGTATTGATGTAGCACTTGCCCACTATCTATCTATCTATCTATATATATATTATATATATATATATATATATATATATGTGTGTGTGTGTGTGTGTGTGTGTATAGTTCCGTCTTGATGGTGGAAATAGCACAGAAAGAAAGAACACGAGAAGATAATCAAATATCGCAAATGATTAAACGCAGAGAGGCACATAGATATGCCAGATTGCGTTAGTGAGAACCCGGAACATTTCTCTGAAGCATAAGATGAATAATAGGTCAGCGTGGCCGAGGGGATTGACCAGAGCTTGAGCTTCCACTTTCTTAGCGCTGACGACGGAGTACTGGGTTCATTAAACACACCGGTCGATTGGATTTAAACATGAATTCTTTTTGAAACAGAAATTTCCAAACTTCTGAACATAACATTGCCTAGAACAAAATCAACCTGTGATTGATCGCAACGTCTTCAATACAAAAAAAAAAAAAAACTATAAAAGCTAATACTGCCACCAGATATGATGTTTAACGGCATGATAGTACGCTGTCATTTATACCACTGTCACTGCTTTCAAGATAGCTGTCCGTTCTATTTCAAGTGCTTGCAGATGACATCTTCGATGTGTGCGTTGCGCTGCCTTTGTTATGACTGCTCCTCGTTGGAATTGTAACATTTACAATTTCCCACTCTACTATGATCATTTATTCCACTTTTTATTAAAGATCATTTTCTGAATATTGTTGATTGAATTAATACTTTCCCTTAATTATATTTGAAATACGTTAAAACGATAAATTGTTTTCTTTTCTTTTTTTTCCCCAATTATTATCACAAATAAACCATATAAAAAGTCAGTCATTTTACCAGACACAGTGATCTCGTTGCTTAATGCTTGCAGCCTGGCTTACAATATTATTGTACACGTCATAACAAACAGAAACCGACTAACCGTCATGACCATTGTGACAATGAAAGTGAAACTACTGCGTTTGTGAGCATGAAAATTTGAAGATTTCACATAATACAGTTTTTTTTAAAATATTATTATTGAACATTGAGGAAGGATTTGATTTAATGAACTGATTCAGTGCGTACCAAACAAGTAAGGTTGGACCAGACATGGTACACACAATCAAGTGAACAAGTATTATAATGTAAATTACCGTTCTCTGAACAAAGAAATTACGGAAGATACCACGAAATAAAAACGAAAACACGATTACCCTTTTTTTCGCATATCCTTTACAGGACATCGCTGTCAGCATCAGCATCTTTCAGCTGATTGTTGATTTCTTGGCAAGATTACGCTCAATAGTTTGCCATTGCTTTCTGAGCGACCGGCTCACATACCCCGTAAGTTACCGACGCGGAGAGAACCGCTACCGATTCTCGCGCACGTCACGTTACTCACGAGAGTATACGGGATTACGGAGAAAGTCGTGTAACGCCTAGACCAAGGAGACGGCACGATGACCCTAGTATGGCGATATATCGACCTTGTGTCCAAACGGGAGGTCACACTTGCCGATATATTATCCTTCGGCACTAAATAAGTTAAATCTATTATTTGACAACGGTAAATACCCGGGACAAATGAACATCCCGAAAGCATTTTTCATGACACTGAATTACTTCATAAACAACTCCGGACTGTGCCGGGCGTTTGACAGCCTTAAGATCATAAGCAGTGTGGGCCCCGCGGAAACGCGATGATTAGCTTGCTGGACTGCCGATCCTGTGGTCATGGGCTTGAATTCGCATCGAGACGGGTTTTTTGTTGTTGTTTATTTACTCGACCCAGGGTAACATTAGGTGTACAATAGGTGTATACTCTCGTCCATTACCCCATATGGACAACAATTACCTTCAGATTGATAGGACTGTGAGGGTAAAACCATATTCAGCTGTTTTGGTGGCTGACTAGTCACAGGAATATCATTCTGAGCCGGTGATGGACCCTACTATAACTTCTCCTTGAGGTTGAACGGGGTAGGGGTAATGGTGACATCGAATCGAAACATTAAAATTGATGCCGGCTAATGTCTGGGGAAGTAAGGGTAGCCGGCGTGATATTGTCTATCACTCACCGAGTGTCGATTAGTCTATACAAATATGCGACTTGCACCATATGATCAAGCCACCATACTGGAATAACTGTAGGGAGATTAGCTTAACAATGGCATAAGCCACAGGCAGACATGGGTTCATTACCTACTCTCGTTGTTGGCTAGGAGATGGAAAGACTGTTCATCTATTTCTTTGTACACTCAGACCTACAATATGTGATAGTCCTAGCACTCAACACTCTCACACCAGGTTTCTGCTACGTGACCTTTAACCTACTGATCAATACGCCTCAAGGTGCGTGAAGGCTCCTTTACTTTCCCCGCAACTTAGAAATGTAACAGAACCCATTTTCACGCCATGGGGCAGGCGTATTGAGTATATGTTGCTATTCCCACACTTAAAGCAGCTGGTACTCGATAGCTGATGTCGTCAGTATCATGCCTGTCGCCTTTACTCACCAGGGGATTTCCTGGTACCTATTTCAGGTTGGGTTGACATGGAAGCCCAGGTCGATGAGAAAAGATCCTCGTCTCGAAGAGGATTCGAACACTTGACTACCCGGCTGATGGCAAGAGTGCTAGCCACTGTGCTAGAGTGGCCCCTGTAATGAAATGTTCAAGTTAGTTGCATGTCCTTTACATGACGTCACAATACTCCCAGCATACTGTACTGTTTATAATTTACTAGCTGACACGGCCCGGCTTCGCCCAGTCCCTGGTGGGAAGCATCTCATTTAATTCATATAAGTAGTCATATAAGTTCCCGTTCCCGTTACCGATTATCTGTCTGTCTGTCTGTCTGACCTGGCCCGGCATCGCACAGCTCCTGGTGTGAAGCATCTCATTTAATTTATATAAGTAGTCATATAAGTTCCTGTTCCCGACTGTCTATCTGTCTGTCTGTCTGTCTATCTGTCTGCCTGACCCTGTCCGGCTTCATTAAATTCATAAAGAACGTTCTTCCACACACCATCCATTATTTTTAATGAAAACTCTTTCTAATCACCTGCATGACTACAGTAACTTCTTAAGCAAAAAAAGATGAGTTACAATGTTATGCATTGTGCATTATTTTTATGAAAACTTTGAAAATGCCTTACAGATTGTATCATTATTTATTATAACTCATATGCCGGTACATAACTATGGACAAAGAGTTTATAAATCTTTGAAAACGATGCCACAATATGACTATAAGTTATACAGAATAGTTATGCCCCTTGAAATAACTTTTACAGAGTTAGGTCCCCTGAGATATATGAAATTATGATGAAAAATGAAATAATACTGAGTAAGCAGGCGATTTCACACTAACAAAATATGACAGTGGGCAGCTCTGGAATGAAAGAAAGGCGTGTAGAAAATTTCATCTCAATCGGATGGGCCGTTCGCGAGCGCACAAAGGACAGACGGACATACAGACATACGGACAGACAGACAGACAGACAGACAGACAGACAGACGGAGATCCTAATTTATATATAAGACTAGACAAATTTACGTTCAGTAGTTTGCCATTGCTTTCTGATCAACCGACGCTCATTTCATAATTAAAAATCAAGACAAGGCAATTTGCTTTTAAATCGCCTGTAGCTCCTACGAATGCGGTATGCGGGGTTACAAATCGTAATCGCTACCCTTTCGACATACACACCGGTTGTTAAAATGTACAATTGATTAAAGCAAGCAATACTTTCTCCAAACACGGCAGCTGATGGCATTAGCCACACTCAACCGTGTGAAGATCACCTGAGAATGCCACATAATTTATCACACAGCTTTCTCCCGAATAATCGCATATTATCAGTTCTCCGCTGTTGTCATCATAGGTCGCGACAATCCATCATTCTATGACCTCCCATCCTTAATTCTGGTAGAGACTGCAAGTTCGGCAATGATATCGTCCTATCTCTGGGCTGTTGTCAGGTGTCAGATAGGGCCCTGGCCAACGGTTGTCCGAGAACTCAGTTTGACCAGGGGCTAGTTTTATCTGAAGAAGTTGACGGCCAGGATGGGAGAAATATTAAACACTTAACGTGAACGTGGTGCCTGGTTCGCTACTTAATTGTTGATACCTACAGAAGATAGAGTGGGGAGGGGGGCATTGTACGTGCCAGTTCCGTTGTCTTAGTGCTGTGATGAAAAGCTTATTGATGTGAACTAAGGATAAGTAGTATGACTTCAGGATTAGTATTGTGATCTAGGATTAGTATTGTGATTTAAGGATTAGTGTTGTGACGGAAATAAACTAGTAAGAGCTTGAAGGAAGTGGGGATGTGGTTTCTGAGTCGAATGTTACGAATGCATTGGACTGCCAGCCCAGGTCAATGAGGAGTGAGACAGGGATGTGTGCTCTCTTCTTTGCTATTTAATATCTACATGGACAGAATATCCAAAGAAGCAAGTCTTGACAGAACAGATTCAGAAAATTTAGAACTCTTTACACCAGATGAAACAACTGATCCACAGGAAATATATGAACTTCTATTTGCAGACGATCAGTGCCTGTTTTACAGCGATGAGGGCAGACTACAAAATCATTTTACTAATCCTAGTTCAACCTGCATCAGATACAATATGAATATAAAAACCGCCAAAACCGAAGTAATGCAAGTTAGCAGATCGCCAGGCCCACTAAGTATACAGATAAATAGCACAACTCTGAAAAAAGTTAAAGAATTCAAATATCTTGGAAGTATGATCACAGAAGATGGCAGATTGGACAGAGAAGAAATCGAAATCAGATGTCGAAAAGCTTGTGCACTTACATATTAACTATCACCCCTACTGACACATCCAAATATACCCATGTCCGCAAAACGACAGATAATAAACAGCATATTCACACCAACCATATGCTATCGATCTCAAACTTGGACTTTATCCAAATCACACTTTCGCAAAATCAACACCTGCGAGATGAGATGCCTGAGGAGAGCTGCCAACTTAGCAATCCGAGACCGAGTAAGAAATGCTGTTATCAGACAGACAGTGGAATCAACACCTTGTGACACATTTATTGAAAGACAGAAGATCAAGTGGTTTGGCCATGTCGAGAGAATGCAACACCAACAACTACCATCACAGGCCTTACATCAAAGATCATCTGCGACGAGACCAAGAGGACGTCCAAGAAGAAAATGGATTGACGACATCAAAGACATTGTACAATCACACGGAATGACACTATCCAGTGCCGCCCACCGGGCGCTGGAGCGCAAATTATTCCTCCCCACGACGCTTGACGGCAGAAGTGGAAGATGATGATGATGATGATGATGATGATGATGATGATGATGATGATGATGCTGATGATGATGATGATGATGATGATGATGATGATGATGATACGCGAGATTTTACGGTAATCGTTGCCAATCAATTTCTATCACATTTTAAGGCTGACTCTAAATTGAATTTAATGAACTGGTTAAGGACATTTTCTTCTATATTATTATCACATACTGGTGGGATCTTTTTCATTAGAATAACCACTGTTCCTGTTCTGAGAGAGAGAGAGAGAGAGAGAGAGAGAGAGAGAGAGAGAGAGAGAGAGAGAGAGAGAGAGAGAGAGAGAGAGAGAGAGAGAGAGCGAAGGAGCATGAGAGAGAGAGAGAGAGAGAGAGAGAGAGAGAGAGAGAGAGAGAGAGAGAGAGAGGCAAAAACCCGGTGACAAAATACATTCTTCTCTTACCTTTGTCGTTGTCTATTTATATTTGTCATCGTTATTTTCAATTTTAAGTGATGTTATTTGTTTCTTGTACATATTTCTTTATTATTCTGAGATCTTTGATCATTTCATCACGTTCCACTTTGATAAAACCTTTGATGCAATCTACAAAGCACAAGTCTAGATCTTTCTGTGTCCCAATTGATCCTTCTATTAGTGTTTGGAATGTCATTTGCCTTCCACATATCTATATTATTCTTCGCTCATTTCTATCTTTAGTTTCCTTCTTACTCTTCCCATGATTTTGAATAGGAATTTGGTGCAATAGTTTATTAGGCTGATTGTATAAAATTCTTCGCATTTAAGTGCTCATGATTTATTGGGTACAGCCATAAATACATATTTCAGTCCATAGTATGTCCACATTTGGTTGCCTTCATTCACGATCAATTATTTTGAAAACTGTCTGTTGCATCGTTATGAAATTTTTCCAGCCGTCTTATATTTACCCCCACCCAAGGAATATGTCGTTGAAAGGTCCAAAAACAACTTAAATCATTGAAAGCGGCGACATTCCTTTGATCTTTTGCTGAACAACTAGTGATTTCTCGCTAACGAAGTTATTTTTACGGTAATGTGAGACATGTCAATTCTGTTGACACACAAAGGCGTATCCGGATTCGTATGAGAGTGGGTGCAATGAAAGAATTAGCTTAAAATCGACAGGGTCGGCTGCATTGCACCGGGTGTTTATCCCATATGGCTCAGTTTCTTTCCGCAGCGCTGAAAGCGTCGCACAAAGCACGAACTCCGTAGCTCCAGCGACGACCCTCGGGAGTCTCCGAAAAATGCACTCGTGAAATGAAGGATGCGGCCCGGAATCGAACATACAACCTTCGGAGCGCGAGTCAGACGGCTTGACCACTTCACCACGGAGAATCCCGAGAGGGGTGCAATGTGTAATATTAGTAAAGACAGAGAATTTACAGAGGCACGGGGTAAATAATTTGTAAATTAACAGGAAAGTAGAAGGAATATATTTCTTACCTTCTTTTTCATTTCCTTCTTGTTTCTTCAGTTATCAGTTATCAGTTGGGGTATCTTCATTGCACTCCGGACATGTCCATAGGTGCTCAGATCCTCCCCCCAGCATATGCATCAGAGTCCGGTGGCTAATAGTGCCAGTTCTGTGTTGGTTGACGAGGCGCCTTGTTTTCCCGATGTACCTCTCGTATCTGGCCGTGCCGAATTCTTACTCCCAAGTCTTTCATCCTGGACAGCGATGTGGATTCACTGACGTCAAAGTCCTCTGTTCTCGCCATATCTTTAAGGACGTTAATAACATCGGCACGATCCATGGACTGGCCATCTACAGGGGTTGCAGAGCCAGCCAGTTTATCAGCTCGTTCATTTCCCTCGACTCCCGCATGTCCCGGGACGAAGATGAAGGTGACTTTACGAACAACAGACTTCCGCAGCGACTCAGTCCACCGTCTACGTACAGATCCAGCTTCGATCTTCTGAATCATGCTCATTGATTCACTTAGTACACACACGTTGGTATAATACTGTGATTCCAGCCATATAAAAGCCTGTGTAACTGCCATCACCTCCATCGTCATGCTGCTCGAGGTCATAGAGTGGGCACCACTGGATTCTTGAACGGTTCGGCCCTCTGAATGGGCTGTAAATGCCCACGCACTTCTGTGCTGCTTTACAACAGATCCATCTGTATAGATGAGCACTTTGGGGCTATATGAGTGTTCATAGATGAGCGCGTTAACCTCTGCATTGACATCGGCAGGGTTCTGCTCTCTGCACCTTCTGTCGAGTGTGATAATGTAGGAGAAAGTGCACTTAAAAGCTGGAGGCACCGGCACCCATTCCTTGCCGGGGTTGATACTGGTAAGACTGCAGACCTGTCTGACGACATCTTCCGCCCGACCCATCGATGATTTGCCTCTCTTTAGCCTGTCACCCTTTTCTCTGAATATAGCGTCATGCAGAGGTGCTGCTCATCTGCACTTATTTTTAAGAATGCACGAGCTCTCCAGATCTTGATCCTGTGTTCCATTGTCGGGAAGTCAAGGAGGTATCTCATTGATACACAGCTGGTGTCTTTCGTGCAGCCCAAAATGATGCGCATGGCTTAGTTTTGTACCTTTTCAAGTCTTCCAATCTGTGTAGGCCTGACAGTGAGGATGGCCAGGGCATACTCTGCTCAGACCTTAATCTGTGTCGGACGATTCCAGTAGGTTGATGATTGCTCTCGGTTGCATAAAATGCAATCCATCCTTTCTCCAATAGTCCTCTTCCTCTTTTAACACATGGTCCTTAAATTTTTTCCAGTAACTTTTATCAATATTTCATAGCGCGGACTGGGTTAGTATCTTGACGTCAGACAATTTGAATGTAGTATTGGCAGCTGCCACTTGTCCTTTAATTTTAGCCCACACAAGTTCTATAGGGTTTAAATGAGAATGATACGGTGGAGGTCTCAAGCACCTATGGCCATGCTCTTCTATCAACTTGTCAATTTGAAATTTCTTGCTTATGCTTTTTTGCGTCTGTTTTACAAGGGACAACAACTGTAGCTTGCAATATGTTTCTGGAAATGGTATATTTTCCCTTCGGAGCCATATCTTTATTGCTTCCTTTGTGCTCGATGCCGTAGGTAGTTTGTCTTCTTGGGCAACAACATTGTGATATGATGCATTGTCCATGATTAGACAAGACGGCCTATCAAGGGATGGAAGTACTGTATTCTCGAGCCAATCTCTAAATACATTACCATTCATCCCATTATGATAATCCCTATTGTCTGTATGCTTTGATACGAACACGAGCCCAGCATTCTGTGGTAAGCCATTATGAGTACTACCAGCATGGGCTATGACCAAACGCTGTCCTTTACTACTGGGCACATAACGTTTTATCTTTCCATCCATTGATTCCCATTACTTTTCACTTGTGTGGTGCGCATTGATCCACGTTTCATCCAAATACACTATGTCATAATTTTCTTTGCGCATTTCCCTTATTTCACGTAGGTATCTGCTTCTCATGGCTCCTAAATGCGGTTGCTCGCAAAGGATATTTCTACCTCCTTTGTACTTTCTAAAAGTGAAGCCTAATGTCCTTATAATTTTCCACAAAGTTGTTTTGGATAGCTCTATGTTATTGTCCTTTCTCAACAAAACCCTCAGTTTTCTTACACTCACTGTTTCTTTGGCATCCATCATTTTTATAATAACTCGTCTGATGACATCCTTGACAAAGCTGTCTACAATTGCCTTTCTACCTACCGTTTGCTTATCGCGTGTTGGTTTCATTCCAGATTCTTGCATCCATCGACGAAACGATCGTTTACTCAAACCTAATGCATGCACTGTTCTTTTTTCGGGATTTGTAACAGTATGAAACAGTTTCCTGCGATCAGCTTCTTGACAAAAATATGTATACAACTTCATAGAGATGTTTTGAAGTGTACACAATTTCACTTTTAATCCCATTGAACAGTATTAACACATTCAAATATTAGCTATTAAGATTACATTAATGGTAAGATTTATTTATATAATCACGTTTCATGAAAGAACCCACAGTTTGACGACGCCTCTGAACTATAACACTCAGTCTGTCCAACAACGAAAGACCGCCAGACAATTTTAAAATTAGCGCGAATGGGTCTTGCTGAGCTGTAATACTCTAAAAATTAAGGCATTCATGGCGGGGCGGTAAAATATATACCTCATATAAGCAAAAATTTAAATCTACTGTACAATCTCCAGAAAAAAAAAATTTTTGTTGGGTGGACATAATGATAAGGTTATATACTAAATCTCATTATTTCCCATCAGTTGGTTACTGAGATATTCAATTTTATATTGAGGCAACAAAAAAACACACACACTATAGTACTAGTATTTTATATATATATATATATATATATATATATATATATATATATATATATATATATATATATATATATATATATATATATATATATATATATTGTTGTAAATAGCATTCGAAAGTTTAGTTAATATTTCTATTCTGAATTCTCACAGTACTTCAAATTCCTCTACTGTGATTTCGTATGGTCCAGCTCTTTTCTCCTCCTTCATATATTTGATAGCATCGGCGACTTCTTCTTTTACTATAGGTGAACCTTCTATATTGCCTTTTTTCTGTTAATTCTGCTCTTTCTCCATCCTATAACTCTTTTACCATTTCGTGTCATCTTTTTATTATATCATCTTCTTCCATTAAAACATTCCGTGTCTATGGCTCAACATCCTGTTTAGTCTTCATCTTCGTCGTTCGTCAGATATTTTTTGTTATGGAGGTAATTGCGTTGTGTCAGTTTACAGCAGAGCTGCGATAGTGTACCTTTCGACTGATCCATCCGAGTTCTGCGGGTTAGTTTTCCCGGGTGATTAGTCTTATTTTCCTTCCTGTCAAGTCACTGATTCGTCTGTGTATATTTTATGTGTTTTAATAGAGTTTAATTCCATTCTTTTCAGTTTTGCTTGCATTGATCATTAGTCAATGTTCATGTGTCTTTATGCATTTGTCTTTTGTTCCTTTGCCTATCATATCATATTCTTCTTGGTGCTTTTACTTTGTTTTCTTTTGTCTATCTACGTCAAGATATTTAAGTCCATCCATCCATCATGTGCCATGCCGATAAGCTTGGGCGGTCATGTTTTGCCATCTCATTCGATCATATTTAAGTCAGCCTTTATTTATTTATTTATTTATTGCTGGTTTGTTTGTTTTTGTTATTGTTTGTTATTTTTTCTTCTGGTCATCTTTCCAATAGTTTATATTTGCTTTTTTGATAGATACAGTACTTTATAATGTCCTATTTTTCATAGTTACTTTGTATTTTAGATATTGCATTGTATCTAGTACTCACTACCACACTGTCTCTTTCTCAAATTTTTTCATCTGCTGTTAGAATATCTATATCAAATCTACTGTTCTTTTCGACGGTTGTTCCGCGTGACCAGTCGTCTCTTGTGTTGTTGAAACCCGATGTTTCTAATCATCATATCGTTTATTTTGTCCTTACTATAAGTTGTTCTCATCTTTCATGTCTTATTTCTACATCTGTTCTGTTAGTTGCGTGTCCTTAACGAGACATAGCATTCAACCCCAGCAATTTTAGCTGTTTGTGATTCCTGGATTCCAAGATTACGTTCAGTAGTTTGCCATTGCTTTCTGAACGACCAGCACCCAAACCAATTCATAAAAATCCAACGGAAGACGTTTGGCTGCGAAATCACCCACAGCTGTGTTTCAAATGTGGGTAAACGGGATTACGAACTTTGTCCGTAAATCCTTCGCCACGAAGCCGCTAAAATATCTTACATTCTACGATTTCTTAGTTTTGCGTTGAAGTATCCTAGCATTATTTTAATTTCTTTTCCCTTTTGGTTTGAGAGATCGCCATTTTCATTTTGTCATAAAATGTTTGTACTTCCTCTTATTACTGCTTGTTGTTGCTGTATATTCTTGTGTAATATCTATATGTATTGGTTTACCTTTTGAGTTTAAGCATAATAATTGTGGATATATACCTGATGATCTTTTAACCCTTTGAAAATAAAGTTTGTTTGTTTGTTTGTTTGAAATCTATTGTCATAGTTCTACCAAATAAATGTGAACAGTGATTTTGGTGAACATAACACAATTAGTTTAATGAGTCATATAACTAAAATATGAATGGGTATTATAATGAATAGAATAAGAAATCAAATAAAACCAGAAATTGGAGATGAGCATTTTTGATTTGTGCAAAGGTACAAACAATGTCATCTACATCTTGAGAACATTAACAGAAAGAATGATTGAAACGAACAAATATCTATTTGTGTGCTTTATTGACTACACTATGGCATCTGACAATGTTAAACACAAAGAAATTATAAGAATGTTGGAAATTTTAGATATTGATGTTAAAGATCTGAGAATAATAAAGAACATGTACTAGCATCAAAGAGCAGCCATAAGAATTGACAACCACGTGGCAACTTTTTAACAAATTAAACAAGGCGTTAGACAGGGTTGTGTACCATCACCAAATCTGTTCAATTTGTACAACGAAATAACAGTGAGATCCACATAAGACATGTTAAGAATATCGGTTGGTGGGAAAATGTAAACAACGGGCGTTACGCTGATGACGTGGTTTTGGTCGCTGAAAGTGGCATGCAGTTACAAGAAATGATAGAAGTAATTGCAACAGCAAGTCAAAGCAAAGGACTTAGAGTGAAAAACAGGAGTAATTGTTACTACAAAGAAAATTGTATACCCAAATGCGACATCAAAGTGCATGGAACAAATCTGAAACAAGTCAATGTATTTAAGTATCTGGGTACTTTAATAATAGCATATGGAAGATGTATTAAGGAGTTAAAAGTAGAATAACTCAGGCAAAGGTAGCATTCACAAGGTAATGAATATTCTCTGCAATTAAGAAGAAGGATGAGAAGACAGTGGACCCATATAAAGAGCATTGAATATATCTTGAAAGAAGTTCACTCACAAAAAGAACTTGTTACTCGCATCAGACGGAGACATTCCATGTTCTTTTGGCATGTCATAAGAATGGAAAAAGCTGGAGTATGTTATCATATCAGGAACATTGGAGGGGAAGAGAGTCAGAGGGAGACCAAGAGAGAAGGTTTGCACACCGTGGCATGGAGGAACATCAGTAATATACATTATTGGCAACCAATGAGACAGAAGGCTGTGGGCAGAAACGATCACCAAAAACACACAGCATGGATGATAAGAAGAAGAAAGAAATAATAACTCTATCTGAAATATTCCAATGACCATTAACTGATTAGGTTGTGTCCGTTAAGCAGCAGTCCGATTCCTTATTGCTTAATATATTATTTTATGTTTGTCCGCTATTATTTTACCTGATCTCATTCACATCATCTCATTCATTTCTAGAGTATTCGATATATATATATATATATGTGTGTGTGTGTGTGTGTGTGTGTGTGTGTCCGCCCGCTTTAAACTCAAGCATAGTCCACACGAGCTACTGGCTACACTATATCGCACTGGATATCGCACTTCTAGCGCACTGGACTGACTTTTGCGCGTGAATTAGCTGCCCCTATTACCAGTGTCCCTCGCCATCTGGCGAACTCACTCCGACTTCAGAGGTAGTTCCCTAAGTCAAGAACGGGAAGTCAACGTTTTAGTCCAACTGACTGGTGTAGGGATTGAACCCGCTATCTGGACATCAGCACACTGGATGTTTAAGAACGAACGCTCTTATCCATTCGAGCATACTGACCTTCGGGCATTCATTTTCATCATTGTCATTTATTCGGCTACATTACGAGTATTTAGCTTCCCTAACTCTTCCGTTCTAACGCTCCACACATAAATTCTTACATTGTTCGTTGAGATTTTGCTACCAGTAGCTTCATGACGCCGGCTTCGTGGCTTAGAGGTTATGACTTTTCTCCGTAATCTCGTATACTCTCGTCGGTAACGTGATGACGGTTCGAATCAGCAGTGGTTCGGATCGCATCGGTAACTTACGGGGTATGTGAGCCGGCCGCTCAGAAAGCAATGGCAAACTACTGAGCGTAATCTTGCCAAGAAATCAACATGCAGCTGACAGATGCTGGTGTTGACAGCGATGTCCTGTAAAGGATATGCAAAAAATATTTTTTAGCTTCATGACGGCCTGGTATCAGCTGTGATTCATGACATAACTACAGGATGAGGATGCCCTTTGACGACCTGTTCTGTAACTTCGGTCTGTTTTGAATCATTAAAACTTGGGAAGATAACAAGGTGGGTGGTTTCCCTTTGACGTCCACATCCCCACGGGGTTGTATTACAACTGCTTTTGGCAGTAGTTACCAACTGTCAGTACAAGTGAGTACCCGTCTCTGTTCAGTGGCAGAGTTGTCTACTTATTCGGTTGAGTCTGTCCACGGAGCTGCGTTTGCCGCGCCGTGTGTTTCCTTTCCTCTACTGCGTAGAGATTAAATTGTTATTTTTTGTTCGACGAGGTAGTAGACCATGATGGTATAGACCAGTGTTTCCCAACGTGGGGCCCACGTCCCACAGGGGGGCAATTTGACTGTTAAGGGGGGCAATTCGAAAATGGAAGAAATCGGCTGAATATAACAAAACGTGGAGACTTGAGTCTGAAGTTAACTAAATTGGAACCTGACATAAGATCTCTTTGCAGCAAGCATCAAGCGCAAGGATCTCACTAAATTTAAATAATAAATAATTACTAATAATTAAAATAATATAGAAAAATCTTTCATTAAAATTATTTTGTACTTGAATTTCAGTTCTCCATTATATGTTTTGAAAATTTACTTACTGTGTTTGCTCAATAATTACCTAGTGATTTCTTCCTAAAACCTATCATTCAAGTTTCTTTAGTGAACATTTCAATTTTTGAATATTAAAAATAATGTATATGTTGAGGGGGGGGGGGGCATGGGGCGGGGGAGGGGGGCAATATGAATTTTAGAAAGGCTTAAGTGGGGCATAGTACAAAAAAGGTTGGGAAACACTGGTATAGACAATAGCTGATACTGTTTATGCTGCATGTAGTGTGGCTTGTGCGGTTGTTAAGTGGTTGGTTTTCTTACCGATCCCAATACTCAGTAATGGGGAGGGGGTCCCTATGTGATCATGATGTCGACACCGCCAAATAAAATAGGTACTTACGTGTTTTCTGAAACAGGAAAGCGGATAGTAAGATAAAGGATGCAGATAGGAAGATGATAACGGATACAGACAGAAAGATAGATAAAGGATGCTGATAGGATGCTGGTCACTCAGGAGCCGATATTCTCGATACTTCGGTATTAAACATCATAACAGAAATGATTAATGCTTTAGAAGAATATAAAATAGATCAAGTCACCAGATTGAGCACATTATATGATACTGGAGGTATACCTTCTGAATTATGTAACTCTGTATGTATTACAATCCCAAAGAAGTCAGGAGCCTTGGAATGTGATCAACATAGAGCAATTAGTATAATGAGTCACATCACAAAGATTTTGCTAAGAATTATCATGCAAAGAGATAAGAAGAAAATACAACGTGAAATAAGAGAAGAACAATGTGGGTTTACAGAAGGCAATGGTACAGGAAATGCTGTGTATATGCTGAAATAGTAATTGAGCGTTCTTTAGAAGTAAACAAAGATATACATCTTTGCTTTATTGACTACACAAAGGCTTTCGATAAAGTTAGGCATGTCAACATGATAAAGATGCTTGCCAGATCTACAAATTGATGAGAAAGACCATAGACGAGTGAAAGAATACTGGAAACAACAAGCTGCCATAAGAATTGATAATGGAGTAGGTCAATATCAGCCTATTAAGAGAGGTATGAGACAGGGATGTGTAATGTCTTCAGATCTTTTTCCATGTACAGTGAAAATATTTTTTCCCCTGAAATATAGAAGATATGAAAGGAATCATTATTGGGGGAGAAACATCAATAACATTAGATATGCAGATGATACAGTATTTAATGCAGACAATGAAAGGGTCTACAACATTTAGTAGATGCGGTTGTTGCACACAGTGAACAACTAGGGTTAGAATTGAATTTTAAGACGACACAGATTATGGTCGTCACTAGGACGAAGGAAATACCACAATGTAATATACAAGTAAATGAGAATATTCTTAAACATGTGAATCGATACAATTATCTCGGAACAGTCATAACACTTGATGGGAGATGACTTGAAGAGAGTAGATCAAGAACCGTTATGGCGAGGGTAGACTTTTGCAAGATAAAGAGTATACTGACCAATAATTTGGTGTCAATTGCAACGAGAAAAATACTGTTGAGGTGCTAAATAGAGCCTGTACTTTTATAGTGTGTGAAGCGTGGACAATGAGTAGACAAGCTGAAAAACATCTAACGGCTGTGGAAATGTGGTTTCAGAGGAAAATGCAAAGACTGCCATGAACAGGCAGAAAAATCAATGACCAAGTCCTACAAGAAATAAATAAAAATCGTAAACTGATAAGAGAAATAATACGTAGAGTCAAAATTAATTTTTTGGGGCATGTTATGAGAAGACATAAATTAGAGAACTTGGTGACAATTTCCAAAATCGAGGGGAAAAGAACGAGGGGAAGACAGAGAAGTAAATACCTGGATGGTTTGGCCACGCGGTATGGTCGAGATAAGAACACTGAGCATATTCACGATTCTGGTGATCCAGTGAAATGGAGAATCATGATCGCCCAGGCTTATCGGTACTGCACATGATGGATGTATGGATTAAACAGCCAGGAAGCCAGATAGCTCAGTAGCTAGGTCGCTTCACCGCTTGCACCGTGGTCGTGTGGTTGAATCCCCACAAAGCAGACGTTTGTGTAACTAAACTGGGCTTCCGTATCGTCACAGCCTAAAGTGAGAACCAGAAACAATGCTGGAAGTTAAGGCGGCCGGAGTTACATTGATGATATCACTAATAGAATGCCGATAGGTTTATAGATGAACGGAGATGGCGCCATATGCCGATTGCGTCTAATAGTGTGTAATATGGGCTTTTCATATGTTTGTGTGTGTTTATTAATCAATTTCGTATGTTAGCTAGAAACAGGGTGACATCTCATTGGGGAATCGTTCCAACACAACGATTAAGTATGCAGTAATAAGTACTTTATGTAAAAGAACCTGTTACGCGCCTAAAAGAGCATTGAGAATGAGGTGTCAGACCCATATTTTAAACACGAATCGATACACTAGGGGTGAGATGGTCAGTATCACACGGGCTGCGTTTACTTCCCAGTACATATCCCGGCCCCCGTTTTACACTGGGTCCACCCTGGAGTCCAGGTCATTTTAGAAAAATAAAACAGCCTCGATACGAATTCGAAGTCACTACCACGGGGGCGGTAGGGTGACGTCTAGCCACTACGCTACAGCGCTGGCAAGTGTTCATTCATTCATTCATTCATTCATTCATTCATTCATTCATTCACATATTTTGCAGAACCTCTCTCTCATAACAAACTTTCGGAAAACTTCTCGCAAGATGTCCCGCGTCCGATACAGCCATCTGGAGATCATCTGCCATGTCCTGCATCCATCTTCTCTTCGGCATTCTTGTTCCTTCCTTCCCGGGCATATACCCCACCAAACTTTCAAGACATTTCAAGTGACCAACATATTTCAAGTTTCTTTGTTTGATCGACTTTAATAGCCAACCTTCTTCAATATTCAGATCTTGTCGTATGAATGCATTTGTTCTTTTCTGTATCTAAGATATCATGCTTAACCATAATCACCATTTATAGCTGTCTGGGTCGACGAACCTGTCATTTATCAATGGGAAGGGTTTACTTACATCTGAAAGGAACTGTAAAATCTAAATTTGCACCCAAAATGAACTAATAAAATCAAAGCTTAAACCCACACGAACTAACAGGATTACAAAATCACACAGGAATACTCATACACGACCAGCAGAGTGCTGATGGGTCTATAAACATATGGGTCTAACAACATATGCCTAAGGCGCGTTGCGTTCATTCGCATTTGCGAACGCTAACAAGACAAGTTACCTGAACAAGTCAAGAAGCCTGATACGGGGGAACATGACACGTGGCAAGAACACCAAAAGACACGTGGCATCCAAGATGTGCTGCGTGGAAGCCGACAAGAAGACGAGCGGAGAGAATCTACCTGCGAGCTGCGGCAAACAACAAGAACCTCAAGCAACCGCTAATGAAGCTACCACGAGGAAGGACTACGACAACCCACCACAAACAAGAGCCAAACCTACTGGGAAGCAGAGAGAGGACAAAGACACCATAGTCCGAAACACTGATTCACCGATCATCAAGTGGGTTGTCAAGCGTATCCAAGTGCAGCTATCAGACGAAAAAAACCTGGGGAAAATCACGATCGAA
>JACEFZ010005894.1:0-51589 GCA_014155875.1 Cepaea nemoralis | reverse complement strand
AGTAAAGCGAAGTTCTTCCCTGAATTGGGAGTGAACCAAAGTTGAAGATAGATTGACCTCTGCAGACACAGTACAGAATTTACAGAGACATCATACTCTTCAAAAGAAGATGAAGTAGTGATCACAGCATGATAAGAATTGGATAAGAATTGTAAGCATAGGGATATAGGACATTGGTATAGACGTTCAAATCTCAGGCCGGCTTTCTTACAGAAGTAATGATGCCGTAGCAAAGTCCACCAAAATACATACATGACATGTAGTATGACTTTTCATATCAACCAAAGATTGTATTAAATAGTTAACACAAATCTTATCATTCAAAAAAACATAATTATGCTCACCAATGCAACATAGAGGCGAAAATAGCCCCCCCCCCCCCCCAAAAAGGGGCTACACCCTCCCGGGAAAAAAACACGTCTACATGGTTCGAACTGCTAGACTCAAGTGAATATGGCTGGTCCCTCCTGGAAGTTTTACCAGATTATTCCAGGCTATTCTGAGCTATGGGCACATTCCTTGCCTCTATCTGAGTGCTGGCATTCCTTCCCATAAAAGGTAGTGCCTGTCTCTCACACATGAAATCAGTCGTTCCAAGAACCGCTATTAATAATCGTCTGTAAGCTGGTGCGACTGGAGACAGTATGTCACAACTGGGTCCTATGTAAGACTGGGTCGTGGGTAATAGGTTGGAGGTCAGCGTGGACGAAAGAATAAGATCGATCACTCTTAAACGTCCGGTGCGCTGACGTCGCGGTAGCGGTTTCAACAAGCTTTAAACATATTCCAGTTGAAGAAGCCATCAAAGCATGCCAGGAGGTAGGGATCATATGGGTAACAAACATATATAACCAGGTATGGCCAGAGTGTACCACAACACTTCCATAGAGCGGTGATTGTACCGTTATGAAAGAGCAAGGGTAGCAAGAAAGACTGCAAAACATATAGAGGTATATCTCTACTCAGCCATGTAGGGGTGTTCTACGCAAACAGTATAGAACAAAGAACAAGAGACATGACAGAACCGCGTCTAATTGGTGCGCTATCTGGCGTTTGAAAAGGAAGAAGGGACATTGATGAGATTTCTGCATTGAGACAGAGGAGTGAAACAGCTATAGAACATAACGAACTAAGTGTGGCTTTCATGGACCCAGAAGCAGGCTTTGAACGAATAAATAGGAATAAGCTGTGGAAAGTGCACGAAGAAATACGGTGTAACAAGGCAGCTGTTGGACATCTGCAGGGTTATGTATCAAAACAGTGAATGAATGTGCAGTAAGAACAAATATCGGCATGACACACTGGTTGCAGGTGACACTAGGTGCCAGACAAGAATGTCTTTCATCACCACTTTTATTTATCACTTATATGGATAAGATTACGAAAGAAACAAATCCACAAACAGAGAGTGTAAATGAGCTGGATTTGTGCAGACGATCAGTGTATACTGTATGAGAACGGTATCATATAAAATGTCTTGACAATTGCTGTTTATATAAATTTCTTTGTAAATTGCCTAAACAATTGCTGTTTATATAAACTGCCTCGAAAATTGCTGTCAGAATTTCGATTTGAAGATTAATATAGACCAATCGAACAGCATCATCGCAGTATCAAGTAAATATCCACGGAGATGAAGTTAGAGAGTGCAAGTAGTTGGGCAATGTGTTCTCAGGGGATGGAAGGCTAGGTAGAGAAATAGACACGAGAATACAGAAAGAAAACAACATCAACACTAAAATAACGCCTACCCTAAAGCATCCAAATATATATATATATATCTTCCCAGGTATATACCCCTCCATTATTGTTCTCTCCAAACTTTCGTGACGTTTCAAGTGACCAAAATATTTCAATGTTCTTTGTTTTATCGTCTTTAACAGCCAACCTTCTTCAATATCCAACTCTTGAAGTATGGATGCATTTGTTCTTTTCTTTACCCAAGATATTCCTAGAACTCGTCTATAACATTTATATTCAAAGGCGTTTATGCGCTGTTCAGCTGGTTTAGTAAGTGTCCAGGTGTTGTATGTACTCCATTGTATGCCAGAACGAACAGATGATGATTACCAGGACGAACAGATGATAAAGACAATGAGACATTGTAAAAGCGCCCCTCCCCCTAAACATGTGCAGATAATTGTGAAGCCTTACACTGTGTATCTGATGCCGACACCCGGCGTTGAATGATGCGATTGGGCATGATTTGAACGCAAGAGGGGGAATGGTGTCACGGTACATTCCGAGCACATAACAACACAGCAATGAATAGATAAAAACAAAACATAGAAACAACAACACCCACACAGAAAAAATCAACAACAATACATACAATAAACAACAACAACACATACAACAAACAACACCCCATACAGCAAACAACACCACATACAGCAAACAACAACACATACAACAAAAAACACCCCATACAACAAACAACAACACATACAACAAACAACACCACATACAGCAATCAACAACACACACAATAAACAACAACACATACAACAAACAACAACACATACAAACAACAACACATACCACAAACAACAACATATACAACAAACAACAATACACCATCACAAACAACAACACATACAACAACACCTACAACAAACAATCAATACACATAACATCACATACAACGCTCACAACAAACAACAACACTTACAACAAACAACAATACTTACAAATAATAACAGTGCTTACATCAAACAACAACAACACATACAACAAACAACAGCAAAACTTAAACAAACAACACCACATACAACAACATTTACAACAAACAACACCACATACAACACCACAAACAACAACAACACATACAACAACAACACATACAACAAAAACAACACATACAACAAAAACAACACATACAAAAAACAACAACACACACAACAAACAACAACACATACACCATCACATACAACAAACAACAATACATACAACACATCATACAACAAACAACAACATACGGAAACAAACAACAACAACACATACAACAACACCTACAACGTGCGGAAACAAACAATAACACATAAAACACAAAACAACACATACAACAAACAACAACACCTACAACAAACAATCAATACATACAACATCACATACAACGCTTACAACAAAAACAAAACATACAAAAAATAACAACAAATACAGAAACAAACAACAATACATATTGACGTGGATAGGCCTTAGGTTCATACCGGAATGTGATCGGCGTTGCCAGTAGTGGGTTGTGCTCAATATTTAAACAATACATACAACAAATAACAACACACACACACACCACAAACAACACTTACCGATACAACAGTGGTTTGCTGTCGGCACCCTGTGTTATCCAATGAGTGAACGTCGGAGAATCAAACAAACTCATACGTAGAGAACATCCAGAAATATCACTATAACCAATGAGAGAACGTCCAGAAATATCACCACAACCTAGGAGAGAACGTCCAGAAATATCACCACAACCTAGGAGAGAACGTCCAGAAATATCACTATAACCAATGAGAGAACGTCCAGAAATATCACCACAACCGAGGAGAGAACTCCAGAAATATCACCACAACCAAGGAGAGAACGTCTAGATATATCACCACAGCCAAGGAGAGAACGTCCAGAAATATCACTATAACCAATGAGAGAACGTCCAGAAATATCACCACAGCCAAGGAGAGAACTTCCAGAAATATCACCACAACCGAGGAGAGAACGTCCAGAAATATCACCACAACCGAGGCGGACAAACGCAGAAAGTCACAATCTACGAGTCCTCGAGTGTGACCGTCGCCGATCACTGAAATCTCAGCTAGAGGCGGGGAGTGCTGGAGCTGTCCGTGAACTGTTGGTTCTACAAGTCACAACAGAGTAGCGGTCTGGCAGTAAACTTGTCCGCGAATGTTTTACCTGCGGCCAGGCTGCAAGTCGCTGGTTGAGATGCGCCTTTCCATAACGGCGTTATGAGCGTCGTGCGGTTATACCATTGTATCTGTTGTGGGTAATTTAGAATGTACGTACAGAAATGCAGGATTGGAACTTCACAAAATATGCACATGTATTCGGTAAATGGCGTTTGTATACATTTTAAACGCCGTCTTTGTATTTCTTTTTAAATATTTAAATTTGTGGTTTCTTTCTCCAAATATTAATATTTGTCTGTTTGTATTTCTTCTGTATATCGTGCCCCTGTTTGATCTATTTTGTATTTGTGTTTGATCTTTTTCTGTTTGCCATTCTGTGATTTATTTATATTTGTGTACACCATTTTATGTGTTTTTTCTCTGTCTTTCTCTGTATTTTTGTTGCATCTGTTCTGTTCTGAGATGCCTGAGAAAAGCAACAAATTAAGAAAGGATCATATTACGAGGGGAAGTCAATAAGTAAGTCACAAATAGCTGTAGAAAAATAACTAAATATGATAACTTGAAACCAGTTTATTTTTATTCATACATAATTTCCACCAACATCTATCCTATCGTTTTATCAGTCCTTCCAAACCGGCAGTATAGAACTGTGTGTTTTGTTTTCATTTACCTGCCATCCCACAGAACTGTATGACTTACTTATTGACTCGCCCGCGTCACGTTTTTCTACCCTGATATGCAACGCTTTACGTGACAAACATTTGACAGCATAAACACTGACAACAAACCTTGGCGGGAGACATTTCGCAAATGACGCCGAAGTTGAATGTGAAGTGAAAGCGTGGTTTAGAAAACAGAGCACGCAGTTCTATGCAGCCGGTTTGGGAGGACTGATAACACGATGGGGTAAGTGCATCTATGTTGGTGGAAATTATGTTGAGAAATAAAGGGTCAATGTATTTATAACAATAAACTGGTTTCAAGTTGTTATCATATTTAGTTATATTTCTACAGCCATTTACGACTTACTGAATAACTGACCCTGCTATTTTGTTGTATCAGTTCTGTACACAAGGCTCTGTATCTTGTTTGTCCTTTCTTGATGCCATTATCTGCGTGTGTATGTTTATCGCTTCTTTAAATATCAGTGTGGATGTTGAGTTTCGTTTTATTTTTTTCCTTTCTTGAGATGTTGGAAAATAACAAAATATCGTTTCATTTATTTTATAAATAACTAGAGGACCCGGCCCGGCTTCACCCAGTCCCTGGCGGGGATCGATCGATCAATCAATCAATCAATCAATCAATCAATCAATCAATCACTCTCTCTCTCTCTCTCTCTCTCTCTCTCTCTCTCTCTCTCTCTCTCTCTCTCTCTCTCTCTCTCTATCTATCTATCTATCTATCTATCTATCTATGTTCGGCCTTTTCCCGTTCCTGTTGCGGGAAAAATGGGTTCGAAAATTTCTATCTAAAAATTATCTATTAAATCTAAAATAGATCCATTATTTTTACGAAAACTTTGAAGATGCAAAGTTTTTATCACTTTGTTTATGCCAGATATGACTGTATAGACTGCACAGAGTATATGTTCGGCCTTTTCCCGTTCCCGTTGTGGAAAAAATGGGTTCGAAAATTTTCACGTATTTAAAATAGATGCATTATTTTAATGAAAACTTTGAAAATGCCTTAAAGATTTTATCATTATATTATAACGCATATGATTGCAGATAACTTCTTTAAACATTTTATGAAACTTTGAGAAAAATACAATTATTTAAATTACATAATATAGCAATGTTACTAAAAGTAATGTCCCTTGATATAACTTTTCTTGTTAAGTCCCCTTAATTATACTTCTTTCCATTTAATGTCGTTTTATTACGTAAATAACTGATTTTAAACTAACAAACTATGCCAGTTGGCTGCGCGGGAATGAGAAGAACATCTGTAGAAAATTTCATCTCAATCGGATGGACCGTTCAGGAACGCATAAAGGACACACAAACAAAGACACAAAGACACAAAGACACAAACATTCTCTTGTATGTATATATATATATATATATATATATATATATATATATATATATATATATATATATATATATATATATATATATATATATATATATATATATATATATATATATATATAATAATGCTCGGAGTTCTCAGTGAGAACTGTTCAAGAGTGATGAGAAGCTATATTAGGTCACTGCTTGTGTTCTGTGCTTTTTACTGCGCTGCTACGTTTACAGCCATCAGACAGGTTGTGTTTGTCACGTGACCAATACGAAATCGTTGCGACAAATCAAAATGTAAAGCTGTTGGAGCTGTTGAATGTTGGATTCTCCGTGGCGAAGTGGTCAAGCCGTTTGACTCGCGCTCCGAAGGTTGTTGGTTCGATTCCGGGCCGCGTCCTTCGGTTTACGAGTTAATTGTTTCGGAGACTCCTGAAAAGCTACGGAGTTCGTGCTTTGTGCGACGCTTTCCGTGCTGCGGAAAGAGACCAAGCCATATGGGATAAAACCCGGTACAATGAAGTCGACCCAGTCGACTTTTAAGCGACTTTTTTTTTTTTAAATGTAAAGCAGGCACTAAATTTGTTTTAAATTCGGAAATTAACGACGGCAAAGGAAGGAACTGATTGTATAATTAAAAGAGAGAAATTGTTTGTATAATGAAAAGAAAGGATATTTGTGAATTCCCCACAACTGCGACATTATGTTTACCATATGATTGATTAAAACTGCACAGACAACGACATACCGGCGACTTGTACGGCGCCCTGCAGGTAATTAATCAGACCCCGAGAAATCTGGATCTGTAAGGTGATTCATTGATTTTTCCCCTGCACGAGGTGGATCAGTTTCACGGAGAGGAACATAATCTGACCCACATAAACATTCCAGTGGGTGCAGCAGTCAGAGGAACCAGGCTACGGGGCCACAAATAAAACCGACTAGTTTGTAGTTAAGACAGTTCATAAATAGACACACACACACACATATAATGTTTGACGCTCATGGAAGTAGCAGAAGGAAGTAGATATTAGAGGACGCAATAACTACATACAAACTGAAAGCAATAGTTACCAACCGTTATTCCAACTTGTCATCTGCAGTCCTTTAGTCTCTACTTTTTTTTTTTAAATCTTATCTTGTTTTTCTCATTTTATATGCTGTATGCCGGCTTCGTGGCTTAGAGTTTATGACTTTTCTCCGTAATCTCGTATACTCTCGTCGGTAACGTGATGACGGTGAGAATCAGCAGTGGTTCGAATCGCATCGGTAACTTACGGGGTATGTGAGCCGGCCGCTCAGAAAGCAATGGCAAACTACTGAGCGTAATCTTGCCAAGAAATCAACATACAGCTGAAAGATGCTGGTGTTGACAGCGATGTCCTGTAAAGGATATGCTGTATGTTATATGTTGTGCACCATGCCACACGAATTCAAGGACGCGTCAGTAGTCTTTTCTAACGCAAAGGAAACCGCCAATCCTGTGACAACCACCGAGGCATCTCCTTGCTTTCAATTGCAGGGAAGATACTCGCCAGAATTCTTCTCAATCGTCTCACAGCCCATCTCGATCAAGGTCTTTTTCCTGAGAGTCAATGTGGCTTCAGAAAAGAACGTGGAACTGTTGACATGATTTTCGCTCCAAGGCAGCTGCAAGAGAAATGTCATGCCAGATCACAGGCTCCCTAAACCAGTGCTTCCCAAACTTTTCACTTTCGCGGACCGACATAAAATGTTCCTTTTGCATCAGGGGCCGGTGCCGTTTAAAAAAAAAAAAACAAGTGTTCTCCTTGTAATCTGGTATGTTATATGACCTCAGTATACATTTTAATATAAATATAAGATTTAACGTAATTGTGGGTGTTATCCCGGTGGGCTAAATACTGCTCCGTAATAGTATTTCCCATTTTCATGAGTAAAAATTGTATTGTACAGATTTACAAATTAAAAAATGTTTCAAATGTCAAAACTACATTTAGGTCTTCTTGTAAAGGTGTATATACTCGTATACACCGACAGTAATGAACACCAATATAAAATAAAATAAAATATATCTTGGAAAACGATACCAAATCAGATTTTAAACAAGCTGACTAAATTACAGTATGTTGTAATAAAAATGATTTAATGATCAGCTGCTAACAGTAACTATTTAATGCGAGGGGTGGGCCTGTTTATTATTTACAAGCTTATCAAATCGTGGCTCGATTGTAGACAGCGCTACCCGCAAAGGAGAACAAATTTCCATACTGTTTCTGTATTTTGTCTTAATAATGCTCATTGACGAAAAAGAAATACTCTTCTTTCAAGTTGTCTTTGTATCGATATCTCACATAAACCATCAGAATCGCTAAGTTGGCAACGTCCGTGCTTTCGTCCAGCTGTAATGAAAAATACTTTGCAAATGTATCTAACACCTTCACTCGCTCAGACGATGGCAAAACGCATTATAATCGTACAACGAAAATCACGTATGTTCTGCATCTTATGACAATCAGCAAATTATAATGTGCATCTTTCTCACTTTTCGTCACATAGGAAACAAAAGAAACGCACGTTCGTCAACAAACAAATGTCGTCGACTTTTAGTATCGGTCTCAGCTGGTTACTATTTTTAACTTTCCCATTGAACCAATGATTCGCTTCTCCTTAAAAATAAATACTCCTTGGGCTATACGGCTGCAGGCTCAATTTATTTAAAATTAAATCACCATAAAAACGGTGCGGATGTCATGTTTTGAGAAAAGGACAATCTTGTTTTTAAAAAATTCTAAACAATCCTCAAAGGAGAAATTATTTAACTTTTTTCTTACTTTTCCAACTCACGTTGCGGACCGGCAAAGAAGGGCTCGCGGACCGGCACCGGCCCGCGGACCACCACTTTGGGAAGCACTGCCCTAAAGGATTCTTTTACGGTGAGCTGAGCTGTGGTAAACGCTCCAAGGCGGCCAGAGGAAACGCGTTAAAGACACCCTGAACATATCGCTCACAGCTTTTGGAATTCATCAGGTCATTTTGGAGACTGCTGCCAAAGACCGAAATTCGCGTCGTACATAATTACGCAATGGTTTTGTCACTTTGTGAAGCAAACGGGGCGGCAAGAGCTGTGGAGGGAAAAAGACTGGACAGAAAAACCACTGCAGGAGATCCTCCTCCTGGAATATCAAGCATTCTTTGTCCACATTATCAAACAATAGGCCTTATCAGCCATCTTAGAACTGACGGCTCCATACTTTCAACCCTACTGGTATAAATGAATGGTCGTCACCATACTTGATGGACAAACACCGCCCTATGTTGTGTGATGTATATTATACGTTGTATATTGTGTAATGTATGTTGTGTGTTATGAGTTATGTGTTGTATATTGTACGTTGTGTACTCTATTATACTTGTCTTACGGTCCATGCCATGTGGATTGTGTATGTCCACAGCCTCCTGTCCACTACCTATAGTCCATGACTCGTGGCGCTGGTCGTCTTGTGTGTACGGCATCCTCTTCACCTTCTGATATACCACTAGCTGACCCGGCCCGGTTTCGCCCAGTCCCTGGTGGGGAGCATCTAATTTAATTCATATAAGTAGTCATATAAGCTCCCGTTCCCGTTCCCGACTTCTATCTGTCTGTCTGTCTATCTGTCTGACCCGGCCCGGTTTCGCCCAGCCCCTGATGGGGAGCATCTCATTTAATTCATATAAGTAGTCATCTAAGTTCCCGTTCCCGACTGTGTGTCTGTCTGTCTGTCTATCTGTTTGTCTGTCTGTCTGTCTGTCTGACCCGGCCCGGCTTCGCCCAGCTCCTGGTGGGGAGCATCTCATTTAATTCATATAAGTAGTCATATAAGCTCCCGTTCCCGTTCCCGACTATCTATCTGTCTGTCTGTCTATTATTAGAAAGAACACTTGAACAATCTTTACATCTTCCCCCAACAATTAACTTGGGTAAATGGAGCGGCGGCAGCAGCAGCAGAAGTGAAATAAGGAGGAGGAGGGAGAGGAGGAGAGTGAGGAGGAGGAGGGGGAGGAGGAGGAATGGGAGGAGGAGGAGGAGGAGACGGAGGAGGGGCAGGATGGGAAGGAGGAGGGAGGGTAAGGAGGGGGGAGGAGGAGGGGAGGAGGGGAGGAAGGGGAGGAGGGGAGGAAGAAGAGGAGGGGATGTAGGAGGGGGAGAAGGAGGAGGAGGAATAGGAGGAGAGGGAGAGGAAGGGGGGAGGAGGAGGGGGAGGAGGGGGAAGAGGGGAGGGGGAGGAGGACGGGGGAGGAAGACTAACTTGGGTAAATGGAGCGGCGGCAGCAGCAGCAGAAGTGAAATAAGGAGGAGGAGGGAGAGGAGGAGAGTGAGGAGGAGGAGGGGGAGGAGGAGGAATGGGAGGAGGAGGAGGAGGAGGAGGAGGAGACGGAGGAGGGGCAGGATGGGAAGGAGGAGGAGGAGGGAGGGTAAGGAGGGGGGAGGAGGAGGAGGAGGAAGGGGAGGAGGGGGAGGAAGAGGAGGAGGGGATGAGGAGGGGGAGAAGGAGGAGGAGGAATAGGAGGAGAGGGAGGAGGAAGGGCGAGGAGGAGGGGGAGGAGGAGGAGGAGGGGGAAGAGGGGAGGGGGAGGAGACGGGAGGAGGCGGGGGAGGAAGGGAGGAGTAGGGAGGAGGCGGAGGAAGAGGGGAGGGGAGAGGAGGGGAGGAGGAGTGGGAGTAGGAGGAGGGGGAGTAGGAGGAGAGGAGAGGAGAGGACGAGGAGGAGGAGGGAGGAGGAGGCGGAGGAAGAGGGGGAGGGGAGAGGAGGGGAGGAGGAGTGGGAGTAGGAGGAGGGGAGTAGGAGGAGAGGAGAGGAGAGGAGAGGAGGAGGAGGGGAGGAGAGGGAAGGAGGAGGAGGAAGGAGGAGGGGGAAAGAGAAGGGGGAATGAGGAGGGGAAGGAGAAGGGGGAATGAGGAGGGGGAAGGAGGGGAGGAGGGGAGGGAGAAGGGGAGGAAGAGGAGGGAGAGAAGGAGGAGGAGGAGGATTATAACACATATGCCTGTAGATAACTGTAGCGAAAAGGTCCACCTATTTGAGAAATATGCAACAATTTTACATATATAGCAATGCTATTAGAAGTTATGTCCCCTCGCTATATATACATTATAATGTAAATTAAAATATTAAATAATATTAAGTAAGTATGTTTGTACACTAACAAACTATGACAGTTGGCAGCACGGGAATGAGAAGAAGACGTGTAGAAAATTTCATCTCAATCGGATGGACCGTTCGCGAACGCATAAATAACATACATACAGACAGACAGACATACAGACACACATTCTATTTTATATATATAGATATGGCATACCGTTCGTCGTCGTGTTTGTCCACAGCCTACTGCCCCGCTAGCTATCAACACATAGCGTTCGTCGTCGTGTTTGTCCACAGCCTACTGCCCCGCTAGCTATCAACACATAGCGTACGTCGTCGTGTTTGTCCACAGCCTACTGCCTCGCTAGCTATCAACCATTTCCCATACACATGATCCTACATGACAGGATGTTAGCGATCTGACATTTTCTCAGTTTACACGTTCTAATGACGTAGAGAGTGCGGAAACGACAGAACTGATCGACTGGCTAAGGAAGGAGCAAAAGAAGAACAACCTGATGTGCCCATTACATTCCACCAAAAGAAAAGAATGATCAAATCAATCAGAAGGCCACCAAACCTTACTCAAGATGACTACCACGTTATGGACAGACCAGAACAGGTCATTATTCTGTGCTTCAGAACAGGACACAATAGAATACGCAACCACATGTATACCAAATTCAAGATTGGTGACTCAGCCATGTGCACATGTGGTTTGGCGTCGCAGACAGCAGAGCACATACTCCAGGACTGCCCAAACTACAACATATCCAGGCGAACCTTCTGGCCTAGAGAGGCAACAGTGGAAGATAAACTCTATGGAGTGAACTAAAAAAGACTGTTAGATTCATACAAGAGACAACATTGCAGTTATAGACATATTTCAGGCGAACGAAAGAAGAAGAAGTTCTCTTCGTTTAGTTGGTTCCCTCTAAGTCCAGACATTGTACTTGTACCTGTGCGGTATTCTCACCATACTGTCTGTCAACTCACATCCCACACTGCATGTCCTGATTGTCCATGATTTGCTTCCATGCGCGCTTCTAACTCTCATACATATCGCCATAGCAAGTCAGACACGGAGACAAGAGACTTCAAGAAATCATTAAAAAGCACAGTTAAGAAAGGTCAGAACAAACGAACTAATAAGCTCTATTTTCAAAGGGTTCAGCATTGGGCACGCAGGCCCGTTTAACATTCTGACGTATGTGAGTCTCTGCTTTCACACAATATTTCACTCGCAGTATAATATTTGCCGACTCCGTGGCAATGGTGTAACGGGCGCAGTTCGTAATCCCGCACACCCGCGTTCGAAACACAGCTGCGGACGATTTGGCAGCAGACCGCCTTGCGTTGGTTTTTTACGAAACGGTATGGGTACCAGTCATACAGAAAGCAATGGCAAACTACTGAAAGTAAACTCGCCAAGAGATCACAACAGTAAAAAATGCTGGTGTTGACTGCGATGTCCTGTAAAGGATATGCAACTTAACTATTATATTTGTATACTATTAGTATATCAACGTTAAACAAGGGCAAGGTTGTACACACTGTACACGTACTTGCATGTGCAAACCTCAATTTTACATGACTAACACATACTATGCCGAGCTCCGTGGCGAAGAGGTTATCGACTTTCTTCGTAATCCCGTATATCCACGTTGGGTAACGCAGCTGCGCGAGATTCGGTAGCGGATCGCGCAGCGTTAGTTACTTACGGGAGTATGTGAGCCGGTCGCTCAGAAATCAATGGCAAACTACTAAGCGTAATCTTGCCAATAAATCAATAACAGCGGTAAAATGCTGGTGTTGGCAGCGATGTCCTGTAAATAGGATATGCGGGAAAAAACACAGATACTATGCCGGGCTCCGTGGCCAAGCCTTCCAGATATTTACTTCTCTGTCTTCCCTTTGTTCTCTTCCCCTCGATCTTGCCAGTTGTCACCAAGTTCTCCAAATGTATTTCTTCTCATAACGTGATCAACAAATTTTTAGTCTACGTCTAATTTCTCTAATCAGTTTACGGTTTTTCATTTGTTACTAGTAGGACTTGCTAATCCTGCATTAGGCATTGTTTGAACTGTCCCTGGTCTTCATCGTCAGCTCATCTCAAACTAGGTCACCCCCACCTGGGCACACTACCACGCTACATAATTGCCAGGTGTGGCTTTTGTCCGGGCCACTCAATGAGCGGTGATTGCCATTGTCCCAGCGACAGCGACTGTAAATATATTTGTGTCACCCCTACAAGTAATATAAACTTCAAACAATCCTAATCTCTGGCACCCGCTCGTGACCATGTGACCCTGTATGTATGTTTTTCTAACCCTGCGCCGGACAGCGGGACATCTATTGTTCTTTGACCAGCGATTCCCACGCGCGGGCGATTAATGGTGGCGTAACAATTCAGCCTTGTCGGCGCAGCTTCTTTCTCGCCCACCTGGGGTAGCCCTCTCTGGAATGTGCACACGCTGATAACTGCTGTAGATGAACCGGCACGTGACTTGACCACGTAACAAAGGCTCTCTAATGACCAGCATGGCCGTGAGATATAAGAAGCCACGGGAGGGTGTCCGACAGTTCAGTCTGATTACGGTCAATGTCAGTGCGGTCGTGTTTTTCTGGATATTCTGGATATTTCTTCGTGATTTGGATCTGTGTGACTTGAAGTGAGAGCTTCTACATTGTATCATCATACTGGATATTTCTTGGTGATTTGCATCTGTGTGACTTGAAGTGGGAGCTTCTTCATTGTATCAACTGTGTGACTTGAAGTGGGAGCTATTACCTTTTATCATCATGGCCGGACCAATCATCGCCAACCCGAAGGTGTACGAGATCCATGGAGACTTCTTCGCTCGGTTCCAGCTGACAGCTAAAAAGGTCATAGACCAGGGGATGTGTGGGGACATCGTGCTAGCCGTGCCCTGGCAGAAGCCCGATGTCCAGCTGGTGGTCAAAAGGTTCAGCCTCCTGGACGATGACCACAAAGCCAGAAGTATGACCGCCTTCCACGCCGAGGTGCGGTTGATGCAGTCGTTTGATCACCCTCACATCACCAAGTGCATTGTGGCAGGGCAGTGTCCCGACTACCTGGCCTTGTGCATGAGCTACTACCCTAGAGGGACTCTGGACTCCTACGTGGGCAGTCTGAGCGTTCAGACCTCGGAGGTGTGCATCGGTCAAGTGGCGTGTGCTCTTCAATACTTGCACCTGCACAATGTGGCACATCTTGACGTGAAGTTGGACAACATCTTTCTGGACGCAGACTTCAGTGCCATCCTGGGAGACTTTGGTCTAGCGATAGAGCTACAACCCCAGCAGACAACGGTCCAGGCATCAGTGTGTGGCGGGACGCCGGGTTATTATGCGCCAGAACGTCTTGGAGCAGCAGACGACAAGCAGCTGGACCCCTATAAGGTCAGTGGTTGTTTTATTGTTGTATTTAATACCAGTTTCCCGCTTCGTTGTTTCATTCTCTTGTTGTTGCTTGTAATATAACGTAGTTTCCTGCTTCATCGTTTCATTCTCTTGTTGTTGTTGTTGTTTGTAATATAACGTAGTTTCCAGCTTCGCCGTTTCATTCTCTTGTTGTTGTTGCTGTTGTTGTTTGTAATATAACGTAGTTTCCTGCTTCATCCTCTTGTTGTTTTTAATATAACGTAGTTTCCAGCTTCGCCGTTTCATTCTTTTGTTGCTGTTTTAATACTTGTTTCCTGCTTCGTCGTGTCATTCTCTTGTTGTTGTTGTTGCTAATACTAGTTTCCAGCTTCATCGTGTCATTAGTTTGTTGTTGCTGTTAATATTAGTTTCCAGCTTCGTCGAGTCATTCTTTTGTTGTTGTAGTTGTTATTATTGTTGTTGTAATAGAAACAGACCAACAGCAGTTTTATCACAATAAATGTCAGCTGTAACCATGACAGTGTCTCATAGAATGTGGCTTTTTGTAATAGACAATCGCGCTGTTTTATAGCAAGAAATGTCAATTGTAGCCATGACGGTGCCTCGTACAATGTAGCTGTCTGTAATAGAAACAGACCATTGTGTAGTTTTCCAGCTGAAACAGTTTCACAGTTGAAGTGCTACAGAGAACCTATATTGTTATACGCAAGTGAATCATGGACAATAAGCAGACAAGCCGAGAAACATCTGATGGCAATGGAAATGTGGTTTCCGAGGAGCATGCACAGAATACCATGGACCATGAAACAAATGAGACAGCCCTAAAAGAAACAAATGAAAACCGTAAACTATTTACAGACATTAGACGTAGACTGTCCAGATTTTCTGGGCGAGTTATGAGGAGAAATAAAATATAAAACTTTGTGACAACTGGCAAGATTGATGGCGATTCATGTTTGTATGGAGGAATGGACACTCACTGGGTCGTGTGGTCAGATTCATGTTTGTATGGAGGAATCGGCACTCGCTGGGTCGTGTGGTCAGAACCACAAAGGACGCCTTTACTTCCTAAACCATTATGTTGTTTAATCTCTTCGTGTCTCTCCCTTCTTGTTCTCTCATTTTCTCTGCTTCTATCCTGCTTTTTCTTCTCGTTTGTCTGCCTGACTCTCGCTGCCAATTGTTTTCTTCTTTCTCTCTCTGGTCTTCTCTCTTCCTCCCTCACTCTGTCTATCTCTCTTCGTCTCTCTGCCGCTTGATCTCTACATCGCCTTAATGTTTTCTTTCTGTCGGTCTCCTCTCTATCTCTCTCGCCCTCTCTGGTTCTTATGTTTGTGAATTGACACTATTTGACTTATGTTTGTGAATTGACACTATTTGACTTGTTTGTGAATTGACACTATTTGATTTATGTTTGTGAATTGACACTATTTGACTTGTGTTTGTGAATTGGCACTATTTGACTTGTGTTTGTGAATTGACACTATTTGACTTGTGTTTGTGAATTGACACTATTTGACTTATGTTTGTGAATTGACACTATTTGACTTATGTTTGTGAATTGACACTATTTGACTTGTTTGTGAATTGAACTATTTGACTTATGTTTGTAAATTGACACTATTTGACTTATGTTTGTGAATTGACACTATTTGACTTGTTTGTGAATTGACACTATTTGACTTATGTTTGTGAATTGACACTATTTGACTTATGTTTGTGAATTGACACTATTTGACTTATGTTTGTGAATTAACACTATTTGACTTGTTTGTGAATTGACACTATTTGACTTGTGTGTGTGAATTGACACTATTTGACTTATGTTTGTGAATTGACACTATATGACATGTTTGTGAATTGACACTATTTGACTTATGTTTGTGAATTGACACTATTTGACTATTTTGACACTGACTGATTTATTTTGGCATTGACTGCAAGACTGACCTTGGCACTGATTGACTGACCTTGGCACTGTCTGACTGACTTTAGCACTGATTGATTTATTTTGGTGATGATTGACTGACCTTGGCACTGATGGACTTTCAGATGGACGCCTACAGCCTGGGAGTTGTCCTGTGGGCTCTGCTGATGGAGACAGACCCCGATACTGGCATTGACTACCATCACACGGCCACGAGAGACCGACATCTACCCACACATCTCAGGTATTGATTGTCTTCCCTAGCATATATCTTTCCCACACATCTCAGATATTGATTGTCTCCCTAGCATATATCTTTTACACACACACCTCAGGTATTGATTGTCTCCCTTAGCATATATCTGTCACACACACCTCAGGTATTGATTGTCTCCCCTATCATATATCTGTCACACACACCTCAGGTATTGATTGTCTCCCCTATCATATCTTTCACATACACCTCAGGTATTGATTGTCTTCCCTATCATATATCTTTCACATACACCTCAGGTATTGATTGTCTCCCTATCATATATCTTTCACACACGCCTCAGGTATTGATTGTCTCCCTATCATATATCTTTCACACACGCCTCAGGTATTGATTGTCTCCCTATCATATATCTTTCACACACGCCTCAGGTATTGATTGTCTCCCTATCATATATCTTTCACATACACCTCAGGTATTGATTGTCTCCCTATCATATATCTTTCACACACGCCTCAGGTATTGATTGTCTCCCTATCATATATCTTTCACACACACACATCTCAGTTATTGATTGTCTCCCTATCATATATCTTTCACACACACACATCTCAGGTATTGATTGTCTCCCTATCATATATCTTTCACACACACACATCTCAGGTATTGATTGTCTCCCCTATCATATAACTTTCACATACACCTCAGGTATTGATTGTCTCCCTATCATATATCTTTCACACACACACACATCAGGTATTGATTGTCTCCCCTATCATATATCTTTCACATACACCTCAGGTATTGATTGTCTTCCCTATCATATATCTTTCACATACACCTCTCAGGTATTGATTGTCTTCCCTATCATATATCTTTCACACACACACACTCTCAGGTATTGATTGTCTTCCCTATCATATATCTTTCACATACACCTCAGGTATTGATTGTCTTCCCTATCATATATCTTTCACATACACCTCAGGTATTGATTGTCTCCCCTATCATATATCTTTCACATACACCTCTCAGGTATTGATTGTCTTCCCTATCATATATCTTTCACACATACACCTCTCAGGTATTGATTGTCTTCCCTATCATATATCTTTCACATACACCTCAGGTATTGATTGTCTACCCTATCATATATCTTTCACATACACTTCTCAGGTATTGATTGTCTCCCCTATCATATATCTCACATACACCTCAGGTATTGATTGTCTCCCCTATCATATATCTTTCACACACACCTCTCAGGTATTGATTGTCTTCCCTATCATATATCTGTCACACACACACCTCAGGTATTGTCTCCCCTATCATATATCTCACATACACCTCAGGTATTAATTGTCTTCCCTATCATATATCTTTCACACACGCCTCTCAGGTATTGATTGTCTTCCCTATCATATATCTTTCACACACACCTCAGGTATTGATTGTCTTCCATATCATATATCTTTCACACACACACCTCAGGTATTGATTGTCTTCTGTATCACATGTTTCACACGTACCTCGTATTGATTGTCTTCCATATTACATGCTTCACACACACCTCGGGTATTGATTGTCTTCCGTATCACATGTTTCACAGGCACGCACGTACGCACACACACACCTCATTAATTGACTGACATCTGTATCATATATTTCACACACACTTTAGGTATGGATTGTCTTCCGTATCACGTTTCACGCACAAACTAGAGAGATTTATATGTGTATTATTTAGCAAAATGTGAGAATTTTAAATATACATTATATACAATGTTTAGTTTCAATCTAATGATTAGTTAGTTACTTAGTCAGTTATCTGTGTGAGTGTAATCTTTGGACTCTGGTCATGTCCATAGGTTATCAGATTTCCCCCACAACACAAGCATCAGCGTGGGTAATAGTGCCGGTTCTCGTGTCTGGCCGTGCCAATTCTTACTCACGAGTCTCTCATTCTAGACAATGATTGATTGACGTCAAAGCCCTCCGCTCTCTATAGCCCTGCGAGGGCGTTAATAACATCGACACGATCCATAGGCTGGCCATCTGCAGGGAATGCAGAACCAGCCAGTTTATCAGCTCGTTCATTTCCCTCGACTCCCGCATGTCCCAGGACGAAGGTTAGGTGACTCTACAGACAACAGACCTCCCGCAGTGGTAGTACATAGATTCGCCACCATGCAGCGAGTTATATGCAGATGACTGATGGCCAGGGACAGCTAACAGACAGAGCTAACCCACACACAAATCAGTCCACTAGAATTTAATAGCGTGTATGGACTACGCTCGAGTTGAAAGCAAGCGAGAGAAGCAAAACAACACAAATCAACGGAACAGGGAAACAATAAAAATGTGTCCAGAAATAAAAGGAACTGGCAAACACTGATCGGTCGAAACTCTGGTCTGTATGTGTGTGTGTTGTTTTATCTGTCGAGCTTCTTAGTCATTGTGTGTGTGGGTGTGAGTGTGTGTGTGGGTGTGAGTGTGTGTGTGGGTGTGAGTGTATGTGTGGGTGTGAGTGTATGTGTATTCATGCTCAAGAAATAAAACCGTGTTTTAACAATTCAGTTATTTAATTCATATCAGTAAAAACAAATCCCTCGGCAGTCAGAAATAGCAACTGTTAGAGAACAGGCCTTTAGGCTACCGCACTGGCAAGACAGTAGGAACGAAAACCTACCTGCGGGTAGGCAGAGTCCATGACCTTGGATGGGATCTCTCTGGAGGAAGTACACTTGATACAGACATATGGTCAAGTCGGACAAACTGACCTTGGAGGGGCTTAACTGGGGGGAGGGGGGGGAGGATGCTCTTCCCTCGAAGGAGGGACGAAGAAGTAGAATGCATATTAGTGTTGTTTACATTTCTGACATCTAAACAAATTGTCTTTGGTGATACAACTGTTGTAAACGTATTTATTTGATGTTTTCCTTTAAACAGAGAGCTGCTTCTCAAACTGCTGGACAACAGCCCCGACAGAAGACTCTCAGTTGCCGGGTTCTTCAACAGATTGAATCAGAGCATGTCAGACAGGAGCGGCTGATACGGGGACCAGATGTCCGCCTCACAAACACGGGGCAGGCCAGTTAGGAGTGGCTGAACCGGGGACCAGATGTTCGCCTCACAAACACGGGGCAGGCCAGTTAGGAGTGGCTGAACTGGGGACCAGATGTCCGCCTCACAAACACAGGGCATGCCAGTTAGGAGTGGCTGAACCGGGAACCAGATGTTCCGCCTCACAAACACGGGGCAGGCCAGTTAGGAGTGGCTGAACCGGGGACCAGATGTCCGCCTCACAAACACGGGGCAGGCCAGTTAGGAGTGGCTGAACCGGGGACCAGATGTCCGCCTCACAAACATGGGGCAGGCCAGTTAGGAGTGGCTGAACCGGGGACCAGACGTCCGCCTCACAAACACGGGCATGCCAGTTAGGAGTGGCTGAAACGGGGACCAGGTGGCGCTCACAAACATCGGCAGGCCAGTAGGAGTGGCTTTGAACTGGAGGGACCAACGTCCGCCTCACAAACAGGCATCGTATTGGCAGGACTGGCTGATCAAGGACCAGGTGTCTGCTTATCACACGGAATTGTGTACAATCCTCTTGATTCTGGTACATTTAGACAACTCTACAGGCACATCGTAGACAACTCTACAGGCACATTATAGACAACTCTACAGGTACATTGTAGACAACTCTACAGGTACATTGTAGACAACTCTACAGGTACATTGTAGACAACTGTACAGGTACATTATAGACAACTGTACAGGTACATTATAGACAACTCTACAGGTACATTGTAGACAACTGTACAGGTACATTATAGACAACTCTACAGGTACATTATAGACAACTGTACAGGTACATTGTAGACAACTCTACAGGTACATTATAGACAACTCTACAGGTACATAGTAGACAACTCTACAGGTACATTATAGACACTAGTGAGGATTAATTGTGTGTGTACATGACATGCTGTGAGGGGCACAGCTCCAATACCCATGTTAATTTTAATGATCTCAAGTGATACTGCTGTAGTTATGTACCTTTGACATTCGTGTTGCCCCCCCCCCCCCCCCCCCAATTCATGTCTCCCCTTGTATGATGTCTCTATGTGTGGTGTCTTCCCTTGCTTGATGTCTGTCCATGTGTGGTGTCTCCCCTTGCATGATGTATCCCCATGTATGTTGTCTCCCCATGCATGGTGTCCGTGGCCTGGTGGTGAAGGCCTCGGGGCGGTGAACAGTTTCACAACCCCGACCTACCAGGTTCGAGACCAGCCGCCTTGCGTCGATTATCAGCTTAGTGTGAGCATGGGTCGTTCATAAAACAATGGCAAACTGCTGAAGATAAAATTGCCTAGAAAATCACAAACAGCCAATAAATGCTGGAGTTGATTGCGAGGTCCTGTAAAGGATATGTAACTAAATTTTAAAATTAAATGTATGGAAATAACTAATATTTGTCATTCTTTGCCAATAATGGATTATGTCAATGTGGAGCTGTCATGTTTGTCGAGTATGGGTGATCCGGACTTTGCTCTTTCAAGCAATGCTTTGTCCGGCAGTAGCTGATCTATTTTTGTAGAAGTCGATGCTTCTCCTCAACACTTCACTGAGGTAACTGGAGGAAGAGAAGAAGAGGAAGATGTGACTCCTCTACTGGAAGTGTCTAGCGGCTGTTCCTGGATATTCACACCCAAAGCTTCGTGTCTGGGTGGGTACTAACTCAGTCCAAACTCCACAGCTGTGGGTTCAGGTGGATGACAGACCTGGCTCGTGAAGACACCTGTACTTCCGGGGTATCTAGCTGACCATATGTGTTCAAGCAGGGCGGAGCTGTCTTTATTGAAGGAGGAAAGTTTGAATCCTTATGTGGCTACTATAGTCTTCAATGTTTAGATGGTCTAGTGTGTCCTCTGTGGCGAAGGGGTTACGAACGCAATTTTTACTCCTGCATACCACATTCAAAACACAGTTGCAGGCGCAGGTCCGCATGTATAAGAACGCATGGTCTTAAACATCCGGTGTGCTGATGCCGAGGTAAGAGGTTCAACCCCTACACCGGACAGCTGGACTAAAATGTTAACCTGTCATCCTTGACTTGGGGACGTAAATTACAAGTACCTCTTAAGTCGGAGTGGGTTCACCTGATGGCGAGGGACACTATTAATAGGGAAAGCTAATCCACACGCAAAATTCAGTCCATCACTACTATAAATAATGTGTATGGACTATGCTTGAGTTCAGAGAGAGCGAGCACCAAAAATAAAAGTTGCCGACGATTTGGAAGCAGATACCCTTGCGTTGGTTTCCATACAATGGTATGAGTGCCGGTCATTCATGAAGCAATGGCAAACTACTGAACGTAAACTTACCCAGGAATCACAAACAGCCAAAGTCATATAAAAGATATGCAACTAACTTTTAGAGAGCGTGTCCTCTAATCTCTATATCTTTTCTCTACTTCTATGAATGCAGGTAAATGTTTGTGAATTTATTTCAATGACCTCAGGAGTTCCCCAAAATCTGATATTGGTGTGTGGGAATAATGCTCTACGCCTGTAACTTATTTTTCGTGTATGTGTGTGACCTTTTTATTTGATGGCTACATAATTAATTCTTACCTGTGTACATTTGCTGTTTTAAATTGCTGGTTATACAGTGTGTCGTTTATCTATACATATTTGATGTGTTCATCTCATCTCCTCATCCTCTCTTGTATCTTTTGGGGTCGAGGTGACGCATAAACAGAGGGAGAGTGCCCCTTTATGGGTATCATAGAGACTTCCATGGACTCCGTTATTCCCTGTCCATGGTTTACACAGTCGACCTCTTATTCTGATTCCACTTGGTCTGTTCATTTGTTTGCTAAATATTTCGTCTTTGCCAATATTTGATTGTTCATATGCTGGCTACATAATTTATCATTCGTCAATTGGATGGTTCATGTCCTGGCTACATAATTTATCATTCATCAATTGGATGGTTCATTTGCTGGCTACATAATTGATCATTCATCAATTTATTTGATGGTTCATGTGCTGGCTATCATAATTTATCATTCATCAATTGGAAGGTTCATATGTTGGCTACATAATTTATCATTCATCGATTGGCTGGTTCATGTGCTGGCTACATAATTTATCATTCATCAGTTTGATGGTTCATGTGCTGACTACATAATTTATCATTCATCAATTGGATGGTTCATTTGCTGGCTACATAATTTATCATTCATCAATTTATTTGATGGTTCATGTGCTGGCTATCATAATTTATCTTGGTAATCCCATTCACAATGTAAATAGAACAGAGACCACAATAAACATTAAATGAATATATATCTACTCTGTGTTCTGTGATTGTTTTGTAGTTGTCATTGACTTACTGTACAAAACTTATTGACTCCGGTCAAACAATATAATCATGATTTTTAATGAAGGTCCTGAATAAACAAACCCACAACAATAAAGTTAATTCTCTCGCAAGCGACTCGAGCAAATCTTCCCAAATGTATTTTCTTTCTGTTGCAGGCTTATTTCTGTATTGGTAATCTTTGTGGTATTTACACATTACCCGCATATATTCAGTTTTCTAAGCTCTTCGTTTTAATGTTAGTGAATCCTGACATTTCATTCTTTACGTTTTGTCAACTGAATCCTGACATTTCATGCTTTACATGTTCTCAATTGAATCCTCAATTTACATTTAACTTGTTATTATTATAAGCTTGAGAAAGAAAGAAAGAAAGAAAGAAAGAAAGAAAGAAAGAAAGAAAGAAAGAAAGAAAGAAAGAAAGAAAGAAAAAGCATTGAATGAGAGACTAGAGGTATGGTGAAAGAACCAAAAAAAAAGTCACTTAAAAGTAAGATGGTCCACAGAATTATCCCAGAATCTCCCTGAACAGACACAATACAGCCCAATGATCTTGTCAAGATGGACAAGAAAGATTGAGAAGAACAAGCAGAGAGAGAGAGAGAGAGAGAGAGAGAGAGAGAGAGACAACTCTCTAGTATCCACACACAGGAAGAAAGAAGCACAGAGTACGCAAAACCACAGCAGACAGAGGTACACATGTACACAGACATGTACACAACTAGACATTCATAAACCGAGCTGGGGCAGAAATAATGCACAGAAAGGGAAAGACACTGACAAGAGATCACACAAATGCTCACGGAATGTTCAAGAATAAATGTATTTTACTTTTAACAAATTAAAAGCAGTTTCACAATACAGATAAAACTGTAATTTACATAAATATAAAACCCATAGCTACAGTAATCTTGTCATGTAGCCAGCTGTGTCATGTCGTGTAGGCACCCATGTCATGTAGGCAGCTGTGTCATGTCGTGTAGGCACCCATGTCATGTAGGCAGGCAGGCTAACTTCATCTAGCCAGGGCACTCCTCTAACACTCTGCAGGTGTAGAAGTATCTTAATCTTGTTAGTCTTCCCTCTTCTACCCTAAGAAGACATGACCCGGTGCCCTTGTTACGACTTCCCTCTTCTACCGTGGGCTGTACAGGTACCAAATGGCAATCCTATATCCACACAACTCCACACTCACAGTGGCTACACGTCAGCGCGATATCACATTAGGAATCAAACCTGAGTCTTCCGTAGCAGTAACCAGTTGCTCTACGACAAACTTCTTCAGCTGGAGAGAAACAAGAAACAAAATGACACTTACAGCTGCAATAAGAATGATGTATTGAAATGACATGAAATGGCATGCATTATGTGTTACATAACAGATATCACTGACTGTCTGTCATCTCTCACCAGCTGTTATCTGTCATGGTGTCAAACTCTCTATCATTTGTCATACTACCACACTCTGTCAATTGTCAGTGTCAAACTAATTTGTCACAGTGTCAAACACATTCTTTCTCTCTGTCATTTGTCATATAAAACTATCTATCATTTGTCTCAGCATGAAACTCTGTCATAATATAAAGCTATCTCTACCATTTGTCATAGGGTCAAAAAAATTGTCATTCGTAAAGATATGAAATAGTCATTTGTCATAATACCAAACTCTTTCTGTCATTTGTCATAGTGTCAAACTCTCTGTCAATTTTTCATAGTATCAAACTCTCTCTGTCATAGTGTCAAACTCTCTCTGTCATAGTGTCAAACTCTCTCTGTCATTTGTCATAGTATCAAACTCTCGGTTATTTGTCTGTGTCACACTATCTACAATTTGTCATAATGTCACATGCTCACTAATTCTGTCAAAGTGTCACAATCTCTCTCTCTGTCATAGTGTCAAACTCTCTCTCTCTCTCTCTGTCATAGTGTCAAACTCTTCTGTCATAGTGTGACACTCTCTCTCTCTGTCATAGTGTCAAACTCTCTTGAGTGTGTAAATGTTAAACTCCACATTTCTGAAGGATCTAGAATGTTCCAGAACTCACCTTTTGTACTGGAATTTGCTCATGAGATCTTTAATTGACCTTTGCCCTGGAATGTTGGAACAGGATTTTTTCACAGAAGATTTCACTTGGCTTCGAGATAACCCTGAGACTCGACACTTTGCCTGCCCTGAAATCACCAAGGTGAGAATTATACTAGCGGCAGTGACAGTGATAGTTGTGCTGGTGGATGGGGGAATGTCTCTCCCTCTATCTCTCTCACACACACTCTCTCTCTCTCCTCTCTCTCTACACGCTCTCTCTCTCTCTCTCTCTCTCAAAGAACTTCCAACTCAATGGACAAACACCTGCATGTGACACGATTTAAAACCACAACACACACACAAAATACCTAACAGATCATACTGTAAGTATTTACATGATGAGATAGATTACACACAGCACTCACATAAACACAAAAATCACAAGATAGATCACATACAAATTCGACACAAAACTACAAGATAGAACACACACAATCAATTAAACTTTAACGTTGCCAAAATATTTCACTTGCCTCTTTTTTATTTCTTTCATCAACTTTCTTTTCATTCCCAGTTTTTCTAGAACCTATGTTTTTGTTTCCATGAAATACGACACATTCTTCTGTATATCCAATCCAAATCTCCAGACATTCTAACTGCTTGTTCAATGTCCAGGCTTCTGCACCATATAGCATTATCACATACAGCACTGACATAAACACAAAACTACAAGACAGATCACACACAAATTCAACACAAAATCACAAGATACATCACACACTGTACTCACATAAACACAAGATAGATCACATACACATTCAACACAAAATAGATCACACACTGTACTCACATAAACACAAGATAGATCACATACACATTCAACACAAAATAGATCACACACTGTACTCACATAAACACAAGATAGATCACACACAAATTCAACACAAAATCACAAGATACATCACACACTGTACTCACATAAACACAAGATAGATCACATACACATTCAACACAAAATAGATCACACACTGTACTCACATAAACACAAGATAGATCACACACAAATTCAACACTAAATCACAAGATAGATCACACACTGTACTCACATAAACACAAGATAGATCACATACACATTCAACACAAAATCACAAGATAGGTCACACACAAATTCAACACAAAATCACAAGATAGATCACACAAAAATTCAACATTAAATCACAAGATAGATCACACACTGTACTCACATAAACACAAGATAGATCACATACACATTCAACATTAAATCACAAGATAGATCACACACTGTACTCACATAAACACAAGATAGATCACATACACATTCAACACAAAATCACAAGATAGATCACATACACATTCAACACAAAATCACAAGATAGATCACACACAAATTCAACACAAAATCACAAGATAGATCACATACACATTCAACACAAAATCACAAGATAGATCACACACAAATTCAACATTAAATCACAAGATAGATCACACACAAATTCAACACAAAATCACAAGATAGATCACACACTGTACTCACATAAACACAAGATAGGTCACACACAAATTCAACACAAAATCACAAGATAGATCACACAAACTAAGTACTCACGTAAAACGCTAGAAGAAGATCTTGACAAACTTGAACTGCAGGAACCCTTAAAGACAAGACATCAATCATTTGATCACAATCCAGTCAACATAAAGTCCTAACCCACACTTACTGATTGTGACAATCCTTTTTATACACCTCACAGGCTTCCCTCAACTCCAGCCACTCTACCACAAGCCAGCATCACTACCATCATGTGATGTATTAGTTTATGACTGCCAACTACCATCTAGTGTCTGTAGATCATCACATCTCATTTGTCAGTTGCACCATGTGGCAGGTCACGGAGGGGGCTGTAGGAGACAGTCACAGACAGGACAGCTAGGTTGAGGTCCTATGTTGGGAGGACATGGAGAGGGCTGTAGGAGACAGTCACAGACAGGACAGCTAGGTTGAGGTCCTATGTTGGGAGGACATGGAGGGGGCTGTAGGAGACAGTCACACACAGGACAGCTTGGTTGAGGTCCTATGTTGGGAGGACATGGAGGGGGCTGTAGGAGACAGTCACAGACAGGACAGCTAGGTTGAGGTCCTATGTTGGGAGGACATGGAGGGAGCTGTAGGAGACAGTCACAGACAGGACAGCTTGGTTGAGGTCCTATGTTGGGAGGACATGGAGGGGGCTGTAGGAGACAGTCACAGACAGGACGGTTTGGTTGAGGGTCCTATGTTGGGAGGACATGGAGAGGGCTGTAGGAGACAGTCACACACAGGACAGCTTGGTTGAGGTCCTATGTTGGGAGGACATGGAGGGGGCTGTAGGAGACAGTCACAGACAGGACAGCTTGGTTGAGGTCCTATGTTGGGAGGACATGGAGGGGGCTGTAGGAGACAGTCACACACAGGACAGCTTGGTTGAGGTTCCTATGTTGGGAGGACATGGAGGGGGCTGTAGGAGACAGTCACAGACAGGACAGCTAGGTTGAGGTCCTATGTTGGGAGGACATGGAGGGAGCTGTAGGAGACAGTCACAGACAGGACAGCTAGGTTGAGGTCCTATGTTGGGAGGACATGGAGGGGGCTGTAGGAGACAGTCACACACAGGACAGCTTGGTTGAGGTCCTATGTTGGGAGGACATGGAGGGGGCTGTAGGAGACAGTCACAGACAGGACAGCTTGGTTGAGGTCCTATGTTGGGAGGACATGGGGGGAGCTGTAGGAGACAGTCACAGACAGGACAACTTGGTTGAGGTCCTATGTTGGGAGGACATGGAGGGGGCTGTAGGAGACAGTCACAGACAGGACGGTTTGGTTGAGGTCCTATGTTGGGAGGACATGGAGGGGGCTGTAGGAGACAGTCACAGACAGGACAGCTAGGTTGAGGTCCTATGTTGGGAGGACATGGAGGGGGCTGTAGGAGACAGTCACAGACAGGACAGCTTGGTTGAGGTCCTATGTTGGGAGGACATGGAGGGAGCTGTAGGAGACAGTCACAGACAGGACAGCTTGGTTGAGGTCCTATGTTGGGAGGATATGGAGGGAGCTGTAGGAGACAGTCACAGACAGGACAGTTTGGTTGAGGTCCTATGTTGGGAGGACATGGAGGGAGGCTGTAGGAGACAGTCACAGACATGGACAGTTTGGTTTGAGGTCCTATGTTGGGAGGACATGGAGGGGGCTGTAGGAGACAGTCACAGATAGGACGGCTAGGTTGAGGTCCTATGTTGGGAGGACATGGAGGGGGCTGTAGGAGACAGTCACAGACAGGAAAGTTTGGTTGAGGTCCTATGTTGAGAGGACATGGAGGGGGCTGTAGGAGACAGTCACAGACAGGACAGTTTGGTTGAGGTCCTATGTTGGGAGGACATGGAGGGGGCTGTAGGAGACAGTCACAGACAGGACAGTTTGGTTGAGGTCCTATGTTGGGAGGACATGGAGGGAGCTGTAGGAGACAGTCACAGACAGGACAGCTAGGTTGAGGTCCTATGTTGAGAGGACATGGAGGGGGCTGTAGAAGACAGTCACAGACAGGACAGTTTGGTTGAGGTCCTATGTTGGGAGCTGTAGGAGACAGTCATAGACAGGACAGTTTGGTTGAGGTCCTATGTTGGGAGGATATGGAGGGGGCTGTAGGAGACAGTCTCAGACAGGATGGTTTGGTTGAGGTCCTATGTTGGGAGGACATGGAGGGGGCTGTAGGAGAGTCACAGACAGGACAGTTTGGTTGAGGTCCTATGTTGGGAGGACATGGAGGGAGCTGTAGGAGACAGTCACAGACAGGACAATTTGGCTGAGGTCCTATGTTGGGAGGACATGGAGGTAGGACATGGAGAGGGCTGTAGGAGACAGTTACAGACAGGACGGTTTGGTTGAGGTCCTATGTTGGGAGGACATGGAGGTAGGACATGGAGGGGGCTGTAGGAGACAGTCACAGACAGGATGGTTTGGTTGAGGTCCTATGTTGGGAGGACATGGAGAGGGCTGTAGGAGACAGTCACAGACAGGATGGCTAGGTTGAGGTCCTATGTTGGGAGGACATGGAGAGGGCTGTAGGAGACAGTCACAGACAGGACAGTTTGGTTGAGGTCCTATGTTGGGAGGACATGGAGGTAGGACATGGAGGGGGCTGTAGGAGACAGTCACAGACAGGATGGCTAGGTTGAGGTCCTATGTTGGGAGGACATGGAGAGGGCTGTAGGAGACAGTCACAGACAGGACGGTTTGGTTGAGATCCTATGTCCCAATGGAGGATGAAAGACAGAAGAAGAAGATTACACAGTAGACATAAAATAGAATGACAACAGACAACACACACTATTTCTTTAGCTTCCTTCCTCTAAAAAGTTGTCTCATTGTTCAAGTGCCTTGAGACGTGGTGTGTGTGTGATCATGTGGCTTCACAACTACATCCCTCTAGAGCTGGTAATGACTGAATCCATCACTGCTTATTACTGGTTTCATAGATCTCACATTTATTCTCTCAGTTTAGCACAGTTGTTCTCAACCTTTTTTGGCCCCCCCCCCCCTTCACCATATTTTTAGAACGTCATTCCCCCCCCCCCCCCCCTTTCTTATTTCCTATCCTAAAAATCCCGCCCCGCCCCTACACAGTATACCGTAATAATGGAAGCTAAATTTAATAGCACATACTAAAACTAGTCTAGACGTCTCACATAAAACATGATTTACATTATAAAATTAATTTCAGAAGGGTGATATGTACAAAACCGTAAAGTATGAATGGAAAAACAATAACAATTAATCATTTCTTGTATTAACGCAATCTAGAAATAATCTTAATCCCCCCCCCCCTCCCCTGGAAACTCTAAAATTCCCCCCTGGGGAGAAATTCCCCACCAGTTGAGAACCACTGGTTTAGCAGCTTACATCTGCTTGTCAGCCTCAACATGAATGTCAGTCTCAACATGAATGTCAGCCTCAACATGAATGTCAGTCTCAACATGAATGTCAGTCTCAACATGTCAGTCTCAACATGAATGTCAGCCTCAACATGAATGTCAGTCTCAACATGAATGTCAGCCTCAACATGAATGTCAGCCTCAACATGTCAGTCAGCCTCAACATGTCAGTCTCAACATGAATGTCAGCCTCAACATGAATGTCAGCCTCAACATGTCAGTCAGCCTCAACATGTCAGTCTCAACATGAATGTCAGTCTCAACATGAATGTCAGCCTCAACATGTCAGTCTCAACATGAATGTCAGCCTCAACATGAATGTCAGCCTCAACATGTCAGTCAGCCTCAACATGTCAGCCTCAACATGAATGTCAGTCTCAACATGAATGTCAGCCTCAACATGTCAGTCTCAACATGAATGTCAGCCTCAACATGTCAGTCAGCCTCAACATGTCAGTCAGCCTCAACATGTCAGTCAGCCTCAACATGTCAGTCAGCCTCAACATGTCAGTCAGCCTCAACATGTCAGTTAGCCTCAACATGAATGTCAGCCTCAACATGAATGTCAGCCTCACCATGAATGTCAGCCTCAACATGTCAGTTAGCCTCAACATGAATGTCAGCCTCAACATGAATGTCAGTCTCAACATGAATGTCAGCCTCAACATGAATGTCAGTCTCAACAAAGACTCTAAACCTCACAATCCTTTAGGCAAAATAGCCGTATTAGCCTAAAATAGACAAGTTCAGCCTCAGAATTTATACCTGGCTGTTAGCCTGAATAATAGATCTCAGCCTCAAAGTCCCTGCCTAGCTGAGAGCCTAACATAATGTAGTTTCAGCCTCATAACTCAAAACCAAGCTTAGCTTAAGTATCCCACTTTCAGTCTCACAATTTATGTCTGACTGTCAGCCTCAACAATGATTCTCAGCCTCACAATTTGCACCTGTCTGTTAGCCTCACAATTTATACCTGTCTGTCAGCCTCAACAATTACTCTCAGCCTCACAATTTATACCTGTCTGTCAGCCTCACAACTTATACTTGTCTCTCAGCCTTAACAATTACTCTCAGCCTCACAATATGCACCTGCCTGTCAGCTTCAACAATTACTCTCAGCCTCACAATATGCACCTGCCTGTCAGCCTCAACAATTACTCTCAGCCTCACAATTTATACCTGGCTGTCAGCTTCAACAATTACTCTCAGCCTCACAATATGCACCTGCCTGTCAGCCTCAACAATTACTCTCAGCCTCACAATTTATACCTGGCTGTCAGCTTCAACAATTACTCTCAGCCTCACAATTTATACCTGTCTGTCAGCCTCAACAATTACTCTAAGCCTCACAATATGCACCTGCCTGTCAGCTTCAACAATTACTCTCAGCCTCACAATTTATACCTGTCTGTCAGCCTCAGCAATGATTCTCAGCTTCACAATTTGTACCTGGCTGTCAGTCTCAACAATTACTCTCAGCCTCACAATTTGTACCTGGCTGTCGACCTCAACAATTACTCTCAGCCTCACAATTTGTACCTGGCTGTCAGCCTCAACAATGACTTGCAGCCTCACAATTTGTACATACCTCTCAGCCTCAACAATTACTCTCAGCCTCACAATGTGTACCTGGCTGTCAGCCGCAACAATTACTCTCAGCCTCACAATTTGTACCTGGATGTTAGCCTCAGCATCAGTCAAATCAATCACATCGTCTTGACTACAGGCAGATTTCATGTCGCTCTTCCTGGCACTGAGTATCCTATCTGGCACTTGGTCATCTTCTGACAACGACAGAGACGTGCCCCTGACTTCCAGAGCTGGCGAGTCACTAACTTCACTCGTCTGACTGTCGCCCTTGCTGATCGGGCTGGATGGATCGTCCGTGCCTAGAGAAACATACACACATCTCTACAAAATGTTGAAGATCGGGCTGGAAGGATCATCCGTATCTAGAGAAACATACACACATCTCTACAAAATGTTGAAGATTGGGCTGGATGGATCGTCAGTGCCTAGAGAAACATATACACATCTTACAAAATGTTGAAACAATTGTGTTCATTCTGCTGATCGATTCAACAACTGTCTTCACTGATTGATTCAACAACTGTCTTCATTGATTGATTCAACAACTGTCTTCATTGATTGATTCAATAACTGTCTTCACTTATTGATTCAACAACTGTCTTCATTGATCAATTCAACAACTGTCTTCACTGATTGATTCAACAACTGTCTTCATTGATCAATTCAACAACTGTCTTCACTGATTGATTCAACAACTGTCTTCATTGATCAATTCAACAACTGTCTTCACTGATTGATTCAACAACTGTCTTCATTGATCAATTCAACAACTGTCTTCACTGATTGATTCAACAACTGTCTTCATTGATCAATTCAACAACTGTCTTCACTGATTGATTCAACAACTGTCTTCATTGATCAATTCAACAACTGTCTTCACTGATTGATTCAACAACTGTCTTCATTGATCAATTCAACAACTGTCTTCACTGATCGATTCCACAACTGTCTTCACTGATCGATTCAACAACTGTCTTCATTGATCAATTCAACAACTGTCTTCACTGATCGATTCAACAACTGTCTTCACTGATCAATTCAACAACTGTCTTCATTGATTGATTCAACAACTGTCTTCATTGATTGATTCAACAACTGTCTTCATTGATTGATTCAACAACTATCTTCATTGATTGATTCAACAACTGTCTTCACTGATTGATTTAACAACTGTCTTCATTGATTGATTCAACAATTGTCTTCATTGATCAATTCAACAACTGTCTTCACTGATCAATTCAACAATTGTCTTCATTGATTGATTCAACAACTGTCTTCATTGATTGATTCAACAACTGTCTTTATTGATTGATTCAACAACTGTCTTCATTGATCAATTCAACAACTGTCTTCATTGATTGATTCAACAACTGTCTTCACTGATTGATTCAACAACTGTCTTCATTGATCAATTCAACAACTGTCTTCACTGATTGATTCAACAACTGTCTTCATTGATCAATTCAACAACTGTCTTCACTGATCGATTCAACAACTGTCTTCACTGATTGATTCAACAACTGTCTTCATTGATTGATTCAACAATTGTCTTCACTGATCGATTCAACAACTGTCTTCACTGATCGATTCAACAACTGTCTTCATTGATTGATTCAACAACTGTCTTCATTGATCGATTCAACAACTGTCTTCACTGATCAATTCAACAACTGTCTTCATTGATTGATTCAACAACTGTCTTCATTGATTGATTCAAGAACTGTCTTCACTGACCTGTGAAGCTATCCACAAATGCTCCCATCTAGTTTTTCTAACACAGGAGCATCTCAGCTCAGCAAGTAAATTCTGTAGCACTGGTAAGAAAATACTGTTCGTCCGTTCATTCACACCATGTATGAACTGGGGAAGACAGCGGAGGTGGTAGAGGACACAAAAGCTAGCACTGTCAAGCAGCAGGTGGCCCTCATCAAGGCCAGGCAACAAGTCTCTTGATCTCTGGTCAATTCTCCCGCCTCGTGCACACGGTCATGCCCCAGGTGTCTGCAAGCTCCTGTCTACATTATTGGGGCCAGGCAACCCCAGCCTCTGCTATCAGGAACCAAGCCCTCCAGCCCTGGTCTCCCCAAGCCCCCCTGCCATGGTCTCCCCAAGGCCTCCAGCCATGGTCACCCCCAGCCCTCCAGCCATGGTCTCCCCCAGCCCTCCAGCCATGGTCTCCCCCAGCCCTCCAGCCATGATCTCTTCAACCCTTCAGCCATGGTCTCCCCAAGCCCTCCAGCTATGGTCTCCCCCAGCCAGGGTCTCCCCCAGCCCTCCAGCCACGGTCTCCCCAAGCCCTCCAGCCATGGTCTCCCCCAGCCCTCCAGCCATGATCTCCCCCAACCCTCCAGCCATGATCTCCCCCAGCCCTCCAGCCACGGTCTCCCCAAGCCACTGTCACGTTTCATACGGCCAAGTATTTCAGTTTCCCAGACACGTTGCTGTTTATGACCATGTTTCCTTCAGTGTTCAGGTCTTGTCATGTCAGCATTTTTCTTCTTCTTTGTCCAAAATATTCTAAGAACTTTTCTGTATAATTTAAGTTCAAAAGACCCAGTTTTCTTGAGTGACAGTGAAATGTTACATGGCTCACATGTGTAGGTTGCCACGGGAAAGTTGCATGTTCTCACCAATGTTACTTTAATTATATAACAAATAAATAAAGATGAATTCAATACAATGTCAGATATCTCAGAAATGAACATCTAAGAGCTTGATGGCCATGATCAGTCTGTTTCACAAGTACCACATCTGCAGCAGTCAGCAGAAAAGCTGGGCATGGAAGACTGCATGTAACAGGTTCCTTGCAATTAGAATGAATCACGTATGGGAGTCCTTGGAAACAGGCAATGATAACAATATCAATAACGCTGGAAACTCTTCAGAAAATAGTGAGAGAAAAAACACCAGATTTACATAATAGCTAAAGCAGAGCCACTGAAGACAGACCTCAGGGAACACCCACAGAAGTAAATACAGAAGTGAGACTGCATCAAACTGTCTACATCATCATCCTGTGCCCTGCCAGCTGGCATAGGTGTCCATACCTTTCCTGAGATCTCGGACCTTGGTGTCCATACCTTTCCTGAGATCTTGGACCTTGGTGTTCATACCTTTCCTGAGATCTCGGACCTTGGTGTTCCACATCAACTCAGTTCTTTTTTTTTGTTTTGGGCACTCGCTCGCTTTGAACTCAGCGCAGTCCATAAACACTACTTCTAGTAGTGCTGGACTGAATGTTGCGTGTGGATTAGCTTTCCTTATTAGCAGTGTCCCTCGCCATCAGGTGAACCCACACCGACTTCAGGGGTACTTGTAATTTACGTCCCCATGTCAAGGACGAGGTCAACATTTTAGTCCAACGGACCGGTATCAGCACACCGGATGTTTAAGAACATGTGTTCTTATCCATTCGGCCATGCTGGACTCAACTCAGTCGTGACTCTGATGTAGAATGTCACAAAATCTTGCAAGGAAGTGTCATGCTTCCCCTTGCCTTCCACTTTCACACGGGAGTTATTTTACCATTGCATTTGACAGAAATTTCCGACTGTCAGGACGAGTGAGTGAACCGCTCTGATCAGCTGCAGTTGTCGACTTATCTCCGTGGATCTGTGCCCAGAACTGCATTTGCCCTTATCCCGGTGGGTACTTGGTGCCCAGAGCTTGCGTTTGCCACACCGTGGAGTGTTTACCATCTTCTATCATGTGGAACCGCAGCTGAGCGTCTCCCTTCCTCAAGTTATGAGACTATGATGGCATTTCAGAAAGCGAGTAAGATCAAATATTCACATGTCCATGCAAATAAGGCAGTAGAAGCACCACAAAAAGAAAACCTCAAACACTTTACAGCAGCACGAGGACATTAGTATAACGTATGAATTGCCAAAACACCAGAAGTAGAATCTCTAACCTTGACCAGAACACGATCACTTGTCACAAAATGGACCCTGCGGCCGAAACCTTCGTCTGCACACAAACAACTAACCAATATAACTACATGATAAATACTACATGAAATATATATATATATAACAGTAACTCATCTGTTTCCTTGTTCTGGATTGGACATTGTATGATGGAATCCACATGTATGACATTGGTAGGGAAATTAGTAGGAACATATGATCAACCAAGTAGACATCAAAAATAGTAACAGAACACTTCTCAAAGATCAAATGAACAGACGAGTTGAGGAGCTTGTGAAGAGACCTGTCCTTGATGACCCTACTTGTACATGTGGGCACACACCTCCAACTACAGCACACCCACAACAACACAGCTCAGACAAGTCCATGTTTATGGATAGATGAAACAACCCTAGATGGCAAACATGTGGGCACACACCTCCAACTACAGCACACCCACAACAACACAGCTCAGACAAGTCCATGTTTATGGATAGATGAACAACCCTAGATGGCAAACATGTGGGCACACACCTCCAACTACAGCACACCCACAACAACACAGCTCAGACAAGTCCATGTTTATGGATAGATGAAACAACCCTAGATGGCAAACATGTGGGCACACACCTCCAACTACAGCACACCCACAAACAACACAGCTCAGACAAGTCCATGTTTATGGATAGATGAAACAACCCTAGATGGCAAACATGTGGGCACACACCTCCAACTACAGCACACCCACAACAACACAGCTCAGACAAGTCCATGTTTATGGATAGATGAAACAACCCTAGATGGCAAACATGTGGGCACACACCTCCAACTACAGCACACCCACAACAACACAGCTCAGACAAGTCCATGTTTATGGATAGATGAAACAACCCTAGATGGCAAACATGTGGGCACACACCTCCAACTACAGCACACCCACAACAACACAGCTCAGACAAGTCCATGTTTATGGATAGATGAAACAACCCTAGATGGCAAACATGTGGGCACACACCTCCAACTACAGCACACCCACAACAACACAGCTCAGACAAGTCCATGTTTATGGATAGATGAAACAACCCTAGATGGCAAACATGTGGGCACACACCTCCAACTACAGCACACCCACAACAACACAGCTCAGACAAGTCCATGTTTATGGATAGATGAAACAACCCTAGATGGCAAACATGTGGGCACACACCTCCAACTACAGCACACCCACAACAACACAGCTCAGACAAGTCCATGTTTATGGATAGATGAAACAACCCTAGATGGCAAACTCTGTGGAAGCCTGCAAGAACTGCAGACAATCGTGCCCTTGAGGAGACTTATTCATGATTGGCTGAATTTTGCTGTTAGAGTTGTGTCCCCCCCCCCCCCTAGGAGACTTATTCATGATTGGCTGAATTTTGCTGTTAGAGTTGTGTCCCCCCCCCCCCCCTAGGAGACTTATTCATGATTGGCTGAATTTTGCTGTTAGAGTTGTGTCTCCCCCCCCTAGGAGACTTATTCATGATTGGCTGAATTTTGCTGTTAGAGTTGTGTCTCCCCCCCCCCCCCTAGGAGACTTATTCATGATTGGCTGAATTTTGCTGTTAGAGTTGTGTCCCCCCCCCTCCCCCCCCTAGGAGACTTATTCATGATTGGCTGAATTTTGCTGTTAGAGTTGTGTCCCCCCCCCCCCCCCCTAGGAGACTTATTCATGATTGGCTGAATTTTGCTGTCAGAGTTGTGTCCCCCCCCCCCCCACCCACCCACCCAGGATGAGGTTACCAGTCACATCAACCTTAGTTGCCTCTTATGTCACACATGGCAGGTTACAGTGTCCATATGATCAGTTCCGCTTACAGGCCCTATGTATATCAGTGTCAGAAGCTGGTACAGACGACCAATCCAACAAACTAACACATTGTTCTGATTTGGTTTTGGTAAAAGATGGTTCTCACTGCACACAGATATCTTCATCATCTCCTCTCATAGATCACACAAGGAGAATCTCAGCACTCTGCACAAAATCTGTATCACTGATTTGTTTTAGACAACAAATGGAAATACTTACAATCACTCAAGGTCTGGAGCTCGGAGCTTTGTGCCTCGTTGGCCAGATTCCCATCATCAACTTCTGATGCACTTTCTGATGTGCCAGACTGGCTCTTCTGGTCTAACATTTTCAAGTAGTCCGTATAGCTGCAGGATTTGAATTCTACCACATCATCAGCCCCATCCACCGTGTTATCTGTCAGGGAATGCCTCTTGCTAACATCTGACTGTAGACTGGTAGTCACACACATGTTTCTGGACTCTGTAGTCTGTGGATCATCATCAAGTGTAGTCCATATTTGATCAGTTAGTGAATCTGATGCCGAACCACAAGTCTCCTGATCTTCACAAGTGTCTTGACATTCATGAGCTGCTCCACCCAAGTCAGATGACCTTTGGCTAGTAGTTTCCGATTCTGTCTGTCTATCGCTATCTATTTCATCATCTTCACTGTTTTTCTCTACTTTAATCTGTCGACCACTCTGTGTGACCCCAGACTGACCTCTGTCGGGCGCGGTGGCCGAGAACTTCGAAGCTGCAACTCCAAGCCCAGTTTGATATTTTGACCAGTTGAATGCAGAACCTGAAGTACGTTTCGATAAAGTCTGCTGACTTCCTCCACTCGGAGAAAAGCTCGACTGGAACTTCTCTAAGCCAGCCAACGACTGCCGTGCTTCTTGCACACGTCCTTTGTTGGTCGATGTTAGACAGGGAGTTTCATCCGTACAATCATTCTTAGCATCCGTCTGCTTCAAGTTTCTGAATGAGTCTTTAGCAGACAGCAATTCTGAGTTTACAGGGGAGACAAATCTGAGTATGCCAGTTTTGGTAATAGGTTTGAGTTTCTGTTCCTGGTGCATGTTTGGTTTAGGTTGTGTCACAGGGACATTCTCGAACATAGCTTGAATGGATTGCTGTCCCTTGGCAAGAGAATCTTTCTGTGAGCTTGATGAGATGGCAGCTTTTGGGGAAGTTTGCCTCAGTTTCTGTGTAGCTGCAGTGGATGGCTTGTTCACTGCTGTCTGCCCAGCAGTGCTGCTTGAAGTAAAATATCTGTACAGAAGATAGGAGACAAATGTATTGACTAGATATCTGTACAGAAGATAGGAGACAAATGTATTGACTAGATATCTGTACAGAAGATAGGAGACAAATGTATTGACTAGATATCTGTACAGAAGATAGGAGACAAATGTATTGACTAGATATCTGTACAGAAGATAGGAGACAAATGTATTGACTAGACATCTGTATAGAAGATAGGAGACAAATGTATTGACTAGACATCTGTACAGAAGATAGGAGACAAATGTATTGACTAGATATACAATAGTATTCTCACATAAGAGAGGTGCACAACAGCATACAAGTGTGGCATCCACATGGTTTAGTTCAGTTGGGGTTTGTTTCTGCAAATGCATCAAGTCATACCCAACAAACTACTCATAAGGTGTAGAGAGAAGAATGGGGACAGGTGTGTTTTGGGCAGTGTGGCGGGCTTCCATTTGCCAGTCAAAGATAGAGAGCCTCCGTTGGATTTTTTCCCCAGGGGTATGCTGGTGTAGTGGGAGGCAGGCAGGCGGACAGATTGGGGGGAGTGGTGCTGCGGGGAGTGAACAGAGGATCTGGCCAGGAAGATGTGTAGTCTGAGCTGTTACCACGATATTCTAAGAACTTTTCTGTAACATTTGAGTTAAAAAGCCCAATTTTCTTAGTATAATTGTGAAACAGACCATGACTCACATCTCTGTTGCCACAGGAAGGATGGATGTTATAAAACATGTGACTGACATCTGTGGTGCCACTGGAAAGATGGATGTTATAAAACATGTGGCTGACATCTCTGTTGCCACAGGAAAGATGGATGTTATACATCTCTGTTGCTACAGGAAAGATGGATGTTATAAAACATGTGACTGACATCTGTTGCCACAGGAAAGATGGATGTTATAAAACATGTGACTGACATCTCTGTTGCCACAGGAAAGATGGATGTTATACATCTCTGTTGCCACAGGAAAGATGGATGTTATACATCTCTGTTGCCACAGGAAAGATGGATGTTATACATCTCTGTTGCCACAGGAAAGATGGATGTTATAAAACATGTGACTGTAACTGACATCTCTGTTGCCACAGGAAAGATGGATGTTATAAAACATGTGACTGACATCTCTGTAGCCACAGGAAAGATGGATGTTATACATCTCTGTTGCCACAGGAAAGATGGATGTTATAAAACATGTGACTGACATCACTGTTGCCACAGGAAAGATGGATGTTATAAAACATGTGACTGACATCTCTGTTGCCACAGGAAAGATGGATGTTATACATCTCTGTTGCCACAGGAAAGATGGATGTTATAAAACATGTGACTGACATCTCTGTTGCCACAGGAAAGATGGATGTTATAAAACATGTGACTGTAACTGACATCTCTGTTGCCACAGGAAAGATGGATGTTATAAAACATGTGACTGACATCTCTGTAGCCACAGGAAAGATGGATGTTATACATCTCTGTTGCCACAGGAAAGATGGATGTTATAAAACATGTGACTGACATCTCTGTTGCGACAGGAAAGATGGATGTTATAAAACATTTGACTGACATCTGTGTTGCCACAGGAAAGATGGATGTTATACATCTCTGTTGCCACAGGAAAGATGGATGTTATAAAACATGTGACTGACATCTGTGTTGCCACAGGAAAGATGGATGTTATACATCTCTGTTGCCACAGGAAAGATGGATGTTATAAAACATGTGACTGACATCTGTGTTGCCATAGGAAAGATGGATGTTATAAAACATGTGACTGTAACTGACATCTGTGTTGCCACAGGAAAGATGGATGTTATAAAACATGTAACTGACATCTGTGTTGCCACCAGAAAGATGGATGTTATAAAACATGTGACTGTCATCTCTGTTGCCACAGGAAAGATGGATGTTATAAAACATGTGGGTGACATTTGTTGCAACAGGAAGGATGGATGTTATAAAACATGTAACAGATATCTGTGTTGCCACAGGAAAGATGGATGTTTTAAAACATGTGACTGACATCTGTGTTGACACAGGAAAGATGGATGTTATAAAACATGTGACTGACATCTGTGTTGCCACAGGAAAGATGGATGTTATAAAACATGTGACTGACATCTGTGTTGTCACAGGAAAGATGGATGTTATAAAACATGTGGGTGACATCTTTGTTGCCACAGGAAAGATGGATGTTATAAAACATGTGACTGACATCTGTTGCCACAGGAAAGATGGATGTTATAAAACATGTGACTGTCATCTCTGTTGCCACAGGAAAGATGGATGTTATAAAACATGTGGCTGACATCTCTGTTGCCACAGGAAAGATGGATGTTATAAAACATGTGACTGTCATCTCTGTTGCCGCAGGAAAGATGGATGTTATAAAACATGTGACTATCATCTCTGTTGCCACAGGAAAGATGGATGTTATAAAACATGTGACTGTAACTGACATCTCTGTTGCCACAGGAAAGATGGATGTTATAAAACATGTGACTGACATCTCTGTAGCCACAGGAAAGATGGATGTTATAAAACATGTGACTGACATCTCTGTTGCCACAGGAAAGATGGATGTTATAAAACATGTGACTGTAACTGACATCTCTGTTGCCACAGGAAAGATGGATGTTATAAAACATGTGACTGACATCTCTGTAGCCACAGGAAAGATGGATGTTATACATCTCTGTTGCCACAGGAAAGATGGATGTTATAAAACATGTGACTGACATCTCTGTTGCCACAGGAAAGATGGATGTTATAAAACATGTGACTGACATCTGTGTTGCCACAGGAAAGATGGATGTTATACATCTCTGTTGTCACAGGAAAGATGGATGTTATAAAACATGTGACTGACATCTGTGTTGCCACAGGAAAGATGGATGTTATACATCTCTGTTGCCACAGGAAAGATGGATGTTATAAAACATGTGACTTACATCTGTGTTGCCATAGGAAAGATGGATGTTATAAAACATGTGACTGTAACTGACATCTGTGTTGCCACAGGAAAGATGGATGTTATAAAACATGTAACTGACATCTGTGTTGCCACCAGAAAGATGGATGTTATAAAACATGTGACTGTCATCTCTGTTGCCACAGGAAAGATGGATGTTATAAAACATGTGGGTGACATTTGTTGCAACAGGAAGGATGGATGTTATAAAACATGTAACAGATATCTGTGTTGCCACAGGAAAGATGGATGTTTTAAAACATGTGACTGAAATCTGTGTTGACACAGGAAAGATGGATGTTATAAAACATGTGACTGACATCTGTGTTGCCACAGGAAAGATGGATGTTATAAAACATGTGACTGACATCTGTGTTGCCACAGGAAAGATGGATGTTATAAAACATGTGACTGTAACTGACATCTGTGTTGCCACAGGAAAGATGGATGTTATACATCTCTGTTGCCACAGGAAAGATGGATGTTATACATCTCTGTTGCCACAGGAAAGATGGATGTTATAAAACATGTGACTGTAACTGACATCTGTGTTGTCACAGGAAAGATGGATGTTATAAAACATGTGGGTGACATCTGTTGCCACAGGAAAGATGGATGTTATAAAACATGTGACTGTCATCTCTGTTGCCACAGGAAAGATGGATGTTATAAAACATGTGGCTGACATCTCTGTTGCCACAGGAAAGATGGATGTTATAAAACATGTGACTGTCATCTCTGTTGCCGCAGGAAAGATGGATGTTATAAAACATGTGACTGTCATCTCTGTTGCCACAGGAAAGATGGATGTTATAAAACGTGGGTGACATCTGTTGCCACAGGAAGGATGGATGTTATAAAACATGTGACTGACATCTCTGTTGCCACAGGAAAGATGGATGTTATAAAACATGTGGGTGACATCTGTGTTGCCACAGGAAAGATGGATGTTATAAAACATGTGACTGTAACTTGCTTGCTGGTCTTGTGCTGCAGGTTCTTCATGGAAATAAACAACAGGAAGCTCAACACAAATGTGAACCCATGTACCAGACGCCGTTTGCTCTAGGGCAAGGACTCTTGACTCGTCAACATTTCTAGAACCCTCAGCCTTGGCCAGTAATGATGCAACAGTGGAACTTTTTGAAATGCAGTTATAGAAATAAGCTTGGAATCATTCAAAGAGAACTACAGGACACTAAAGTGTAAGAATCTTCATTCTCTCGGGTGATATGATTCTGATGATTGAATTCAATCATTCAAACAAGATAATAAAATCACTCACACATGAAACTAGCCATTCACTCATGCAATGTTTCCATGCATGTACATCACTCAAATACAAAAGAAGACAAAAAACAAGAATGTGGCTCATCATTCTCGCTAACAATACTGTCCTGATGATCTCATTCAAACAAGATAAAAATCACTCACACATGAAACTAGCTGTTCACTCGCACAATGCTTCCACCCACATATGAAATAACCCAAACACAATTGAGGACAACAACTCCCTACCTGCTCCGAACATGAACAGCCGGTGTATTTAAATCAAACTTGGGAATCTTGGTGGCACCACCAGGAACGGCAAACACATTCCTGCTCTTGCTGGGACTAGGAACAATTTCAGAAGCCTCCGGCACACGTGAGCTGGTTGCCCGGAAGGCATCTTCTCCGATATTGGCTGCTGAAGGCTTCCAGGGGGAAACAGACATTTTTCGTTTGCGTGTCGTCCTCGGCTTTTCCTCTTCAGTGTCACTGCTTTCCTTCAAATGTTCATGATTGTCACTGTTATCTAAGCTGTCATCACCTGGATGATTCTGTACAAATGAATGTGATGTCTTCCGTGTGGCTGCCTTCCAACCATCCACTTGCTCATCTTTGAAAGCATATTCTGAACTCGCAGATGACAGTGAATTTTCCAGATTTCGTCTCACTTTCTTGACGTCGGGATTTGCATTTTCATTAGGATTTACATATAATGACACGAGGTCCTCATCTGTACGTATATTTGGCTGATCATGCACTGGAGAAGAAACCACAAATAAGACATGGATTATTAAAACAAGTTTCATTATTAATTCTTTCTTTCAAAACTATGTGTTGTCACTGAGCAACATCAAAAGACAAATAAGAAAGGAAACATAAAATCTCCATAAAAAAATCTTATTCTACGAAAATAATTACTCCCTGCCACTGAGGCAAAGAAGAGGGGGGAAGAAAGAGTAGACCAAATCTGGGTTAGATACAAATCATCATCATCAAGAACCTGGTAAATCTCATAAGTGTCTGAGTATCCCCACAAATCTCAGTCCTTGGAGTACTGTATGAAGTCTATGAATGATATTCCTCCAGGCCACCGTGCTGGGAAGGAGTGTATGTATGTGCTTGGCTGTATGTATGAATAAAGATATATGGGTGTGAAAAAAGAGAGAGAGAGGGAGGGAGGGAGGGAGAGAGAGAGAAAGATGGAGAAAGAGAAAGTGGGTATGTGTGTAACAGTAAACTTGTGTTATTGAGTTTGTGATTGTGAGTGAGTGTGTATTTGTGTATACGAGGGAGTGTGTATTTGTGACTTATTGAGTGGGTGCACAGTTTGCATAAATGCTGTATGTATGCAGGTATGTTTGTATGTGTTTATACATGTGCTGTGTATGTGTGTCTGGCTGCCTGTCTCATAACATGGCAATATGCATTGTTTATACTCACACTCATTTGACAATGTTTTTCCCTGTATGTGATTGTCACATGCAAAATAGTTAATTGATGTACAAAAGATGAGTGACTGGAAGGGCCGAATATAAGACAGGTCTGCGTGCCCAATTTGTGACGCTTTGAAAATAAAGTCTGTTTGTTCGTCTCAGTCATCCAGCAACATTTCTATGGTCTGCCTCTGCTTCAGCTTATCTTTCCAGTCGTCACAATGTTTCCCAACACCTGTCTTCTCATCACTTGACCCAAGAACACTGTCTCTTTCTGATATTTGTACATAATGTTCTAGTTTCATTAGCCTAGTCCAGGCAACTGTTGTTGGCCACTCTGGGAATTGGTTACATTCTTGCTGGACACAGGTGCTGCGGGACTGACTGCTGCTCTACTGGACACAGATGACGGCATAAGCTGTGTATCTCACAAAGAACAAACACAACACAAAACCACACAAGCTGTGTATCTCACAAAGAACAAACACAACACAAGTTTGGCAGCTCTAGTTTTTTTTTCCCCGTTCGCTTATTCTAAACTCAAGCGTAGCCCACACTAGATTGACATTTGCATGTGGACCAGCTTTTCCTATTATCAGTGTCCCTATTCCCTATGCCATCAGGCGAGCTCACTCCGACTTCTGAGGTACTTGTAATTACGTTCCCAAGAGTCCAACTGCTGGGAGTAAGGAGAGAACCCACTACCTTGCCATCAACGCATCAGAAGTTTAAGAGCGAGCATTCTTAATGTTCAGTCACACAACTTCCTTAGTTCATTATTTGGATAGCCTGGTCACATGACCTCACTGGAACCAGAACTCAGCAGATTCAAGACTCCGGTGATCATGTGAGATGCGAACCAAGACCTCCCATGCCCAATGGCATGGCACATGATGATGAGTTGCCAACAAAACAAAAGGTCAGCAGACATGAAGCAAACAAGGACAAGTTCAAACCTGATCTAACTCGTTTAGCGGGACTATGTTTGACGGGTCTAACTTTGATCGTCTGCTCCTTGTTGTGAAGGGACGCCTTCCTGTCTTCTTGCGTTGGTTGGATTTCCTTGCACGGAGATGCAGACTTTATACAATAGTTTTTGTCCCATATGCTCAACTGATGTCGGAACTTTGGCTTTGCAGCGTTTTTCGGCTGAAAGTAGGCAATACACACACAAATAACTAGACACAAACAGCTGTAAACACTGATATTTCACTTGGATGTTCGTATGGAATATACATTTCATCATTTGATTTTTATTATACATACAACTGTTTATTTATTAAATATTTAAACAACTATTGTTAAATTATTTTAAACATACAACTATTGTTAATTTATTAAATATATTTACACAACTACTGTTAATGTATGTTACACACACAACTATTGTTAATTTCTGAAATATATTTATACAACTATTAGTATTTTGAGGAAATCTCTCTCTCACATCATCAAGTGGTCTGCCGACTAACACAGACCATCATGCTTCTCATCTTGCAATATCCAACAGCATGTGCCCATTTGGGTTGCTGACATCTGTCCATGCCACGACACAAGGATCTTCTGTGTTTCTGTCTGCCATGACCTTTCTTTCCACAATTTTTCCAGCTGTCACATGTTCCAATTTCACTCTTCTCCGATGTGACCAAACCAATAGCTCTGGCTCTTTCTGATAGTTGTCTTAGCGTCTTTCAAACCATTTTGAACACTCATTTTATCTGTCCAGCATGCTTCTGTGAAACCACGTGTCTGAGGTCCCATGAAATTCTGTTTGCTTATTGTCACTAATTGTCCATGATTCCCAGTCACATGTTACAACTGGTTCTATGTAACATGCAAGCATTCTTTTTATAACCTCCAATGACAGGGCTGTATTGCATAAGAAGTTCTTATTTATAAAAATTAAAAATCTTGGGTGAGCCCAGTACCAGAGCACAGTGTGCCGGCTCAGCAATTATGGAAGCCTCCTAGGATGGTGGGGAATACCCATGGTCTGCCCCTGCCTTCCCTTGAGGGATGACCAGGATTGCCTTCAGCTGTTCTAAATGGGCCAGCTGGGATGGGGGATAACATCACAACAGTGAGAATGGAACGTCCTACGAAACACCTGGGAAAGTTAACCTGGTCAACAAATGCCTGAAAAAGTCAGATGTTTGGGCCGAAAGGTGCAAATATCACAGCTCTGCTGTAAACAGGCACAACGTAATTACATCTAAAACAACATTCCTGACGAATGCAGAAGAAAAAAAATTTACACATATACCACTTTCTCTCACACAGAGAGAGAAAAGGGGGGGGGGGGGGGGGGTGGGGGGGGGAGAGAAAGGAGGAGAGAGAGAACTGACCCAATGTGGAGACAAACAACCCACTAAGATCAATGGACCCACCCCTGGGGAGCCGACGCATGTAGAATAAACAACCTGTCCAGGTTCCTGTTTTTTTGGAAACACATCAGGTTCTAGCTCCGTGTTCTGTCAGACCAACTGGCAAGCTGTGGGTGATGTGATTTATATCATAGAGCCAACCTTACTTCCCATGATATCTCCAGGTAACTACTGTATGTTAGGTGCCCAGGCTGCCCAAGTTTTTATACACGAGGTGTTAAGGCCACAGATCATAGCACCAGGGTACAATCCATATGGCTCGGCCACTTTCTGGAGAGAGGCCTACCAGAAGCACCACAGGGTGTTTGAACTCCATAGATATGGCAACAACCCAAGGTCATCAGGAAAACTTGCACTCGTGAACAGAATGACAGGGTGCGACAACAAACCCACGAGACAATCTACGTGACCACTTGGCCGTAGCAAACCCTTGAACTCCAGGGGAACTGATACAATCAGGCAACATTTCAAGAAATCCCCGCCTCAAGGTGGATAAAAACCAAATGAGCACTAGCATCTACACAACGGTACACTGGCAACACAATGTTGAAACATGACAGATAAACTGTACCACAAATGAGTCCGGGTCGAAATAGGCGATGCATTTATGGCTATGAACATCGATATTGCCGACAGCAATCTGGTAGGCTTTCTCTTCAGGCAGGTATCTGTCGCCAGTTAAGGAAACTGAATATGTGAACATATCATCAAAGGTGTCATTGTACTGTGTTGAAGTCCTGACAGGTGAAAGGTCAAGTGCAAGGTGAAACAAGGTCATATGCAAAGTGGAAGAAGGTCTGCCCTTCTTACTTCTCCTTTCATGCATTATTTCCTTCCATACATTATTTCTCTCCTTTCATACATTATCTATCTCCTTTCATCACTTACTACATTAACCATAAACAACAACAAAATTGTAAGCATTCTCCACACAGGCGAGGGAAGACTAGGTTAGAAATATCGGTAAAACAAGGCAAGAATAACAAACAGGGAATAACAAACAGTTTTTACAAACTCCATTACATGAAAACAGAGAATCCCAACGTCTTCAAATCTGCCAGTAAAAGAACAAGATAACCTACTTCTGGTCAAGCCCAGCCATCAAAGTTACAGTTCATACTGCCAAACACCATCTCATGTCTCCAATCATCTCATATTATTGCCTTTTGTAGGAAACAGTATTAAACAGAAATAAAATGATAGCTATTTCTTGACAAACCCAGCCATTAAAGTTACAGTTCATACTGCCCCACAAAATCTCATGTCTCCAAAGTCATATTAAAACCTTTTGTAGGAAACAGTATTGAAAAGGAACGAACAAATGAACTTTATTTTTAAAGGGTTAAGAATTGGACTCGGGTTCGAATCTTCGTTAAGGAGTGGAGTTTTTTTTTGTCGGGGGCAGAACCCCCCCCCCCCCCCCCCCCCCCCCCCCCCCCCCCACACACACACACACACACCGCAAGGTATTATATTGGCAGTAAATGACAGTTTTTTTTAAATGACAAGAATTGGACACACTGGCGTATGACATTCTGCCCTTCATATCTCTGTGCTCTCATACATGAATTCATTCATACATCACTTATGAAGCTAATCTTAGACACCAGAAACAATATGCATTAAACTCGTGGAAAATGTGCATTAATCAATCATACATGACTCCTTAAAACTATTTTTGCCATGACAATTATAATTTGCTATGGTAAATGCAACGTACCACTGTTAGGAGAATGTTTATTATACTAGTTGTCCTTTGAGATAATTATTACCATTGTTTTTAGAGGAGTCTGTACTGAGATAGTGTTCAAATAGGTTGCAGCTGTATGTATAGGGATTAGTGGTATCTTTGATGTGTTGACAAAACCAGCTATCAAAGTTACAACTGATATTGCCACACACATTCTCATAAAGCCCCCATTCCCCCACATTCAGACATTGTCTATAAAACTATGAAAAGGATTCTCTCCAGCGTAGTCCAAACTGGCAGCCTCCACTTCTGGAGGGTATGGATTGAGAGGGCACAGCTTACGGCTGATGGGGTCAAACACCAGCTGGTAGAGAAACGTGTTGTCGGCACGGACAAAGCCTTCGACGTATTCATCTTTGACAGTCAGGTTCGTCTTGAGATAGGTTGGCAGTTTCCGCAACATCTGTAGACATCAGCATTGAATGTTCAGTGAATGATTATGACAAGGAAGAGCTAAACAAGACTGCAGGTACTACTACATCCCAGGGTAGAAGAGGATAGACTAAACAAGACTGTAAGGTATCTCTACATCCCAGGGTAGAAGAGGACAGACTAAACAAGACTAGGATATCTCTCTATATCACCTCTATATAATATCTAATATATTGCCTCCATATATATCACCTCTATATATTATCTCTATATATCACCTCTATATAATATCTAATATGGAGATGGATTGTATCTGCAGCAAAGAACCTCAATGGCTCGGAACGCTGAAGAAGAAGAAGAATATAATATCTAATATATTGCCTCCATTTCATTGGCACCTTGGCACCTTGCCGTCTTGACAGATAGTTTGTAAGGAATGGAGTTATTGCCTCTCCATAGCACAAAGCCTGGGCTAAAATAGACATCCTGTGTTGGTATATATTGCCTCCATATATATCACATCTATATATTATCTCTATATATAACCGTAGACCCCGAGGTAGACCAAGAAGACGGTGGAGAGATAATATACATACAGACCTACAAGCACTTGGAATCAACGACTGGCAAGAGAAGGTCAACCAGAGAGATGAATGGAGACGGCTTGTATCTGAAGCAAAGAACCTCAATGGCTCAGAACGCTGAAGAAGAAGAAGAAGAAGAAGAAGAAGAAGAAGAAGAAGAAGAAGAAGAAGAAGAAGAAGAAGAAGAAGAAGAAGAAGAAGAAGAAGAAGAAGAAGAATATATAACCTCTACATATTATGCTCTGGTATCCATGTTTATGGAAGCTGGGTCGACCCCAGCGCCGCCCGGGTGGCACACAACTGTCTGGGTGGACCCCAGAACCGCCCGGGTGGCACACAACTGTCTGGGTGGACCCCAGAGCTGTCCTGATGGCACACAACTGTCTGGGTGGACCCCAGAGCTGTCCTGATGGCACACAACTGTCTGGGTGGACCTCAGAGCTGTTCTGATGACACACAACTGTCTGGGTGGACCTCAGAGCTGCCCGGGTGGCAAAAAACTGTCTGCGTCTGCTGGGGATTGAACTGAGACCACTGTATTTTGGACAGGAAGTGCACTAACCACTCTGCCACTAAGGTTTCTTTGTGTAGCTTCCTCACTTGCTAACTGTTCACAAGTTGCCATGCCAGCAGAAATCTTGACTACACCAAGCCGGGCGATCAGCAGCCATGTTCTCCCAATTATCAAAGTAATTCCCTCACTGAGATGACCAGTGCAGCTTTGTATCATTGTTTTGGTCAACACAAATACTCGTATTTACAACTCACTCATCGAGATGAGCAGAACAGACACACAGCTGACAACAGTCATGTGGCTACCTACCAGGCGTATGTCCGGTTGTCTCGCAGACTTCATGACCTTACAAGCCTTGGCCAGTCCGATGCCGGGGATGGAAGGGAGGTAATCGCAGCCAGACAGGATGCACATGTGGCGGAACTTTTCAAACGTGTAAAACCCGCCGTTAATCGATAACACTTCATTCAGACGGGATTTCTCAATGAGAGTTCCATTGCCAAAAAAATCCATTTTAAAAATAATCTGTGAAAAGACATTACAATATTCAGTTTTGGCCAGACTTTACAAAAGTGCAGTACAGGAAACAGACAAAGTATAAATGTGAGATATGCCAGTTGGTTGCATGTCCCTCTCACAAGACAAGATAATTAACGCCAGCATTTTTTTTGTGGCCATTTGTGATTTTGTAGGCAATTTTACATTCAGTAGTTTGCCATTGCTTTCTGAACAACTGGTGTTCCTTACAAGGCCTTCAGATCTAACAACTTCCAGCTTGATCCTCATGTCTTTTGCCCTGAACAAAGTAGGTCTCTCACCTACGTCACAGAAATCTGCAGTTCCAGAGATCATCATCATCAAGTGTCTTGCTGGCTGGCGTGGGCAATCATGCCTCTCCACAAATTTCTATCTCCAACGGCATGGGTCAATTCATGTGTTGACTCCTTTCCGTGTCATGACACAAGACTCTCAATAATTTTCTCACGCTGTTTTCCTCCATCTCTCTTTCCACAAATCTTTCCGGTTGTCACATGTTCCAGTTTTTGTCTTCCCACAATGTGGAGAGATATTCAACGTCAGTTATGATGTCTGATCATCCCATTTACAAACCCGTCACAGAACCAGTCATCTGTTCATTCCCTTTAACCCCAGCGTGACCAGGCAAAATTTAAAAAAACAAAAAAAAGCAAAATTGCTGGATTTTAAAAGTGGGTCTCAAACCACTGCTTGAGCTTTTATCTGGGTCTTTATCGCCTTACGCGTGTTTGAGTCACTCAATAAGCAAGCAACATAAGTTTACATGTCCAACTAACACGGTGCCATCATCACAGCCAGCACAGACATTGGCAGGAACCAAGAAAGCCCCACTAGACTCCTGAACCCATTACGTGCTACATGTTACGTGCTACATGTTACGTGCTACATGTTACGTGCTGAGAAATCCAAGTGCACTGCCTGGGGTAAACAACTGATCCATCTGTAAATACTCCAGCATTCCCATCTAGGAAAATACATAAACAAACAACCAATCCAGCAAGAGTTAGATAATGGTGCAGGTGGGATGATAACTTAAAGAGATGGACAAACAGCAGTTTGTGAGAATGTACAACAACCAGAGTGAGAGACAGCTAGAGTTAGATAACGGTGCAGGTGCGATGATAACTTAAAGAGATGGACAAACAGCCGTCTGTGAGAATGTACAACAGTGGTTCTCAACCGGTGGGGAATTCCCCCTCAGGGGGGAATTTTAGGGTTGCCAGGGGGGAAT
>JACEFZ010005893.1:0-70898 GCA_014155875.1 Cepaea nemoralis | reverse complement strand
TTTTGGGGCAAAATGGCCCCCCAAACCCCCCTTGGGGGGAAAAATATAAAACTTTGGCCCATGAAATCACAAACAGCCAAAAAACTCGGGTTAACAGTCATGTTCTGTAAACGATATGCAGCTAACAACACGACATGAGCATTATCAGATCGAGACTTTAAACGTAAAAACTCATTCTTACAGAGGGTTTATGACAAAACAAGCAATCTGATCTACCTAATAAGCAATGGACTTTCATAAGTTACCTTCACCCATGTGACAATTACTAAAGAATTACCGTTTCATAAAAGCGGCGAACAGGAAACGGATGTAAACATACAGAGCGTGAAATAGAATAGCAAGTCATGGTGAACTAATAGGTGGGAGCGTCAGACATTTCTAAGCTTATAAAGATGGGATCCTTCTGTCACACCAACTATTGTGAAGACATCCACTTTAATCCTGAGTGTTAAAGACTTGGCCATATCATGTCGAAGTTCAGCTCCATCTTGGCATGCCTTTCCTTGGCTGGCTTGTTGCTGGTAATCACATATGCCAGCGCGCAGAAATTTGGTGATGCTGTAATGGTGCATGAGTGGAATCGGTTGGAGTTTGCCTGGCCCTCAGATGCCGAGCGAGCCGCTGCCATTGAGAACCAGACTTACGTACCGGGGCGGAGCATGCTAGCAGGAATAAAGGTATGTTGCTATATCAACTAGATGTTAGTTTATACATCAACATTGTAAAATGAATTATGTTGCACTCTATCGTCAAGCGTATGACTCATTTATTCGACTACGACAAACATTTTATCCTGGTTTATTTTCCATAGTCTTTTTGACTATCCCCAGTCTACCTACAAGGCCGCAGGTCTGTGTCTCTCTTTGTCTAGTTCCTATCGCTTGGCATGTCCGACATGGGAGACCCTACCAGTAGCTGCACTATGGTCAGCACAGCTCTCCTGGGGTCATTGCAAAACCACCCAAATATGCAGACATAACAGCGGGGATTTATACAATTGTAACAATATTCTCAACACGTGCCTTGTTAGATTATGTAGGCGTTATGTCTCTTCATAGATATCGGATCTTTCGATTCTGTGAAGAAAAAGTAAAGGACATTATTCAACCTTAAATTGATAATTAGTCATATGGTGGTAAACCCATATTTGTATAGGCGGGTGGGCACCCACGGGTGATGTGCTCAAAATCACGACCGCCGTCTCCTCTTCTCAAGACGTCTTATCAGTTTTAGGCTGGATTAGCCTGGGAGACCGGGTATAATTTAAAAGTCCGTCTCGGTATAATTCTAACCGATTACCACCTGGCCAGCAGACACGCGTCTAGTCACTACACCACCGCAGCTCCTTTTGTGTTCTGGATACATTCTATACGTTCTTCCAAAGGCTGGATCAATTCTATACTTTTCTTTATGAACTGGATCAATTCTATACGTTTCTCCATAAGCTGGAACAATTATATATCTTCCCCATAGGCTGAATCAATTATATACGTTCCTTCATATGCTGGGTCAATACTATACGTACCTCCATACTCTAGATTAATTTTGTACATTTCTCCATATCCTGGATCAATTCTATACCTTCCTCCATATGCTGGACCAATTCTGTACATTCCTCCATATGCTTGGTTAATTATATACGTTCCTCCATAGATTGGATCCATTCTATATATTCCTCTATACACTGGGTCAATTCTGCTCATTCCCCTATAGGTTTTTTTTCTCTTCGTATCAGCTTACAGGATGTTGCAGTCAACATCAGCATATTTCAGCAGTTGTTGATGTACTAGGCATTATTACGCTCAGTAGTTTGCCATTGCTTTCTGAGCGACCGGCTCACATACCCCGTAAATTACCGACGCAGCTATAACAGCAAACGATTCTCGCGCACGTCACGTTACTCACGAGAGTATATGGGATTACGGAGAAAGTCGCTAACGCCTAGGCCAGAGAGACCGGCCCTCCATAGGTTAGGTCAATTATATACATCCCTCCATAGGCTGGATCAATCATATATATATATATATATCCATATGCTGGGTCAATTACATACATTCCTCAATACGCTGGATAAATTCTATACCTACCTCCATACGCTTATCAAATTCTAAACATTCCTCCTCCATACAATCATCTTAGACAATCCACAGTTACAATGGTTAGTCTTATTTCACCTTCCTATAGTCATGATTGTTTCTGTCGCCATGATGTTCTCCAGTGACTGTCCTACATGACAACATAATACAGTATTGTGTCGCTCTTTTCTACGGCTGTGTGTAATATTCTACGTTCATCAGACTCTTCCAAATGAATATGTTGGATGTCCTTTGCAGGACCTTGCAATCAAACCCAGGTTGATGGTCTCTAGACAATTATATTTCAGTTGTATTCCATTGCTTTCTGAACAAAACGTCAAGGTGTGTGGAATGTACCCTCTACCTTGCCACAAGAGTGCATGAAATTTAAGTGTAAGTATTTTAACATCTCGACCACACTGACCAGTCTCTTCCAGGCAGCGTAAAATTAACATGTACTGTCTGTCTGTAGGTAGGTATGTAGGTAGGCAGGTGGGCAGGTAGGCAGGCAGACAGGCAGGCTGGTAGGCAGGCAGGTAGTTAGGTACGTAGGTAGATGCGTATCTGCGTGCCTGCTTTCGGTGCGTGTCTATCTGTGTGTATGTGTGTATGTATGTGTGTGTGCCTCTGTCTGTGGATCTTTCTGTATGTCTGCGTGTATGCGTGCGTGCGTGTATATGTATATTTGTACTCACATACGTGCGTGCGATGACGGGAACAGACCATCCCACAGCATCTAGGACTTCTACTGCACTAATTTTACCACACCTCTAGCCTATCTGAAAATAGTACACATAATAATGTCATCAGGCACACACGGCTAGATAAGTGGGTCAGCCCGAAGAATGGTAATGGGTTTATTTTCAGCGTGTCCCGCAACATAAAGCTATCTTTCTGTAGAAGTAATGAACCCATGTGTAGAAGTAAAGGACACCTGTGTAGAAGTAAAGAACCCATGTGTAGAAGTAAAGGACACCTGTGTAGAAGTAAAGGACACATGTGTAGAAGTGAAGGACCCCTGTGTAGAAGTAAAGAACCCATGTGTAGAAGTAAAGGACACCTGTGTAGAAGTAAAGGACACATGTGTAGAAGTGAAGGACCCCTGTGTAGAAGTAATGAACCCATGTGTAGAAGTAAAGGACACCTGTGTAGAAGTAAAGAACCCATGTGTAGAAGTAAAGGACACCTGTGTAGAAGTAAAGGACACATGTGTAGAAGTGAAGGACCCCTGTGTAGAAGTAAAGAACCCATGTGTAGAAGTAAAGGACACCTGTGTAGAAGTAAAGAACCCATGTGTAGAAGTAAAGGACACCTGTGTAGAAGTAAAGGACACCTGTGTAGAAGTAAAGGACACATGTGTAGAAGTGAAGGACACCTGTGTAGAAGTACAGGACACCTGTGTAGAAGTAAAGGACACCTGTGTAGAAGTAAAGGACACATGTGTAGAAGTACAGGACACATGTGTAGAAGTAAAGCACCCATGTGTAGAAGTAAAGAACCCATGTGCAGAGGTAAAGGACTCATGTGCAGAAGTAAAGGACTCATGTACACGCCTTAAAGGACAATGGGCGTATAGTGCTAGACCCATTCTCGTATAAACCAATCGGCACGCGGCTGATGGTGTTTTTCAGACCGCCTGTACTTTCCAAGACATCTCCATGAACCCATTTTCGGCGAGATCGACCTGAGAGGCCATGTCAATTTAAAAAAAAAAAATTAAAACAACAAATTCGCTGAATACGGATTAGCACCCTTGCTATTCGGCTCGGCAAGACTTCGTCTAGCGACTAGTCTACCACGACTTTCATATCTTAGTGATCGCACCAGTAAAATAAAAGACACTTGTACACATATAAAGGCGCTTTGGCTGTGTGCTGTACAACCCATATGTTCATAGGCCAATCGGCACTCGGTGTGTGATGTGGGCAATTGTAAGCCGACCACCTTTACTACCCAAGACAGTTTATGCACCAATTTTAGGCTGCCCGTCTCCCTGGCCAAGAAGTTAAGGATGTTGTTCGAAATCCCGTATACTCACATACTAAACACAGCTGCACGAGATTCGGCAACGGATCGCGTCGCGCTGTTTACTTAAGGAGGTATGTGAGCCGGTCGTTCAGAAAGCAATGGTAAACTACTGAACGTAAAACTTGTCAAGACATCAACGGCAGCTGAAAAATGCTGGGTTTAACTGCAATGTCATACAAAGTATATGCGGGAAAAAATTAAGGCTGGGTCTACCTAGGGACCCATGTCAATTTTACAAGTTCAAATCCACACTGATGCCGATCGAACACCTATGGCCATGGGGCCGACAGGCGATCGTCTAGCCACTGCGCTCTGTATTGTGCTTTCCCACCTTTATTCTTGGGGAAGAGGTGGAAATTGGGGGAAGGGGTGTTAAAAATTATAGTATTATCTCCCCTAGAAGTTTACATTAATTTGGAAACAGCCCGTTAGAAAACCCAAACTTATCCACACGCAAAAATCAGCCCAGTCTAGTAAACGTATAGGGTGTATTTTTAAAGACTGTGCAGTGTTTGAAAATATTGCCGGTCCGAGTCTTGTATTCACCCTCTGTAAAGTTCATGCAACATAATAGGTAAATACAAATACACCCCGTAGTAGCACGTGAATGGACTACTTGAGTTGAAAGTGAGCTAGGTGGGGAGGGGGGATTGCCTCATCTATTAATGTAAATAATGAAGACACAAGTAATATATTGCATAATTTATTGCCAGACATACGACGCTGTATCTCGTCAGGCGCATACCATTTACATTGGCACCTTGCCGTCTTGACATACGATAGTTTGTGCTTTAAAAAGGCATAATAACTTTTACCCATGGCGGTAGCGAGTGTGACTGATAAGGCCAATTCGCGCTGTAAATGTCCGTTCACAGTGGGTGCATGTGAACATGTGGTCACCATAGCACAACGCCTGGGCTAAAATATAGAGATCATGTGTTGCACATGCAGCATGATCCCTCTCTCGGCCTGCCTAGTTCACTCCAGAGGAAAGGTAACACCCCTACATCTGGAACAAGACAAGCTGCAGAAGCTGCCAGATCAGCAAAGCAATGCTCTAATGTGACAGTGCTACACACAAAGGCTATGATCGTGAACGTATAGCACCAGACAAGTCAGTCTTCGCGTTGTTAGAAAAGGATTTTATTAATGAATCATTCTAGCTCAGCACATATGATGGAGACACCCACCACTCGGTGTTGACATCTGTTCTCGCTGGCCCCCAAGTGACGTGTGTGTTCTCCTAGATACCCTTCTTCATTCGTGCACACACGTTCACTATGGTTTTCCCCCTAGTCAAGGAATGCGCAGCATTCCTTAACTCTTTACTCCTAACCTAGAATCCCTCACTGTTACAATACCTCCCCTTCTTCAAAGAGAATTTTTCCTTGAAAAAATCTCAACCCCAACTTTTAATTAGTTAACTTTACCTCTCTATACTACAATAACAACAATTCTATATATTTCCTAAGTCAATTCTCCTATCTCCTCATAGCCAATTGCTACCCAGAGATCATAATATCGAAACTCTCTACAAAACTCGTCATAAAGTTCTCTAGAAAACTTTCTACAAAACTCTCCATAAAATTCCCCACAATACAAAAGTCTCCATAAGCGAACCGCTTTTAACTTTAAAACGTCCATCTAAATTATGATTGACAAAACTGAAGATATTCCCCTTATCCTTTAATTTCCCCCTTATTCACATTCTCACTCTCTCAGTATTCTAGGATAGACAGGAAAAAATAGCTAGATTAGTTTGTGTAGGTGCGCACCTGAAATCAATAAAAGTAAGGAAAAAGTAAGAAAGTAAGAAGTAATCACCTTTCTCTTCCCATACATTCTCAAAACTTTATCAAAAAATAAAGTTTCAAAATTTATCTTCAGTTTCCGTCAATAATAATTGTTATTATCAAAAAAGTATGTTAATCCAAAACTGCCAGCCTTTGTATTATTCAGACCAACAATTTCCTGTTTACCTTTCCTTCAACCACAAAAACTTCCTAACTGTTAAGTACAGTCTTCTTCTTCCAATATGCAGTTAAATGCCAAATTTCAACCTGGCATTCCCCCCATATTCTCCCCTTAAACGCTGTTCAATCCAGCTCCTATTATAAACCTTGTATATACATTGCATACCCCACATGTATAACTACATACCCCTCCATTGCTACTGCACTTCACTAACTACTATTTTAATTCATCTTCTAACTGAACTTCAAAGTAATAATCATTTTAACCACCCTTAGGGTAACTCAATCAACCCAAAACATCGTAAAAATAACCATCTAAGTTAACATATTTTTCACATTTCATAAAACACAATTGAAGTCCCAACAATTGAACAAAGCATTTCAATCCCCTCATCATATTTATCCCCCCATATTAATCAATGTACACATACATTATAAATTTCCAGACCAATTTCTGAGTACCCAATAATAATTTTCCGCTTTAGAAAAATTCCATCAAGTACCTTTGTAAACACAAAATTATCGTGTCCAACTTCTTCTTCTATCTGCTATCTGCAGAACCCTATATCACTCTTTTCATCTATCACTTCTCCATTTCTTTAATAACCTCAAATTTTTTTCAATAATTGCAATATCTACATCAATGTCTCTATCCTCTCGAGGAGAGCTATCTTCTTTCATATCAGCTTCTTCATCAGTTTCTGACTTTTCATCCATCTCTTGTTCCCCATCTGTATATCCATTACTAGCAACCGCTAATCTCTTCCTTTCTACATCCAATCTAATTTTTCTGTCTTGCCGTCTCAACAGATTTTCAAAAAGTGGCATCTCTTCCTCACTCGAAGAATTCTCTCTAAGTTTCCTTTGCCTCTTAATTTCTTTTTCTTTCTGTCTATCCAACTTTCTTTTTACTGCTTGTCTTGTATTCATAAATGGAGGTTCAATATTTTCCCTAACTGACTCTTCACTCATATAATCGTCATACACATTATTTTCCTCTGTCATGACTGTTTTTGGTATCGTTTCTTCTTGTTCAGCTGTATTAGATGCTGTTGTTACTTGTTTTCCATTCTCTATAGGCCTTGGATAACCCGATTGTCTGACAATCTGTCCACCCGACAATATTTCTTCGGAACAATAATTATTATTATTATTATTCTCTGCATCCCTTTCTTCATTATCCCGCCTTAAGTGTTCTACATGTGAACGTGCAACATGCCCTGAAATTTGATTCTTAATAGTATACGACACTGGACCTTTTTTTTCTAAAATATAGTATCCCGGGACCCAATGAGCATCAAACTTAGAGTTTTTTCTATGTTTTTTATAATATACCCTATCACCTACGTTAAACTCTTGTAAGTGTGCATTTTTATTTGCGTATTTCTTCTGTCTTTCTCTAGCCTTAATTATATTATTTCTTAAACGTACATGTGCTTTATGCATTTCTTGTAACCTTGTTTCTTGAAAATCTTCCCCCAAATATTTTCTCCTAGGTTTTAATAAATTATCAATTGGCAATATCGGTTCTCTTCCATGTACTAAGTAAAATGGTGAGAAACCTGTTCCTTCATTTTCGTGTGTACGTATCGCCGCTAATGCCATCCCCAAATAAAGATCCCAATCCATATCGTGTTCTTCTACATTTTTCGCTAGAATATTGTATAGTGTTCTATGTTGTCTCTCATTTTTTGCATTAGAAGTTGGTCTGTAATATGAAGTCCTAATGTGTTTTATATTCCAATCTTTTACCAATTTCTCAAACTTTTTATTTACAAACTCTTTCCCATTGTCTGTAAGTATTATTTGTGGACACCCAAACCTTGGTATAAATTCTTGTAAAAGCATATTTATAACTGAATCAGCACTCTTGTCTGGAATTGGATATACTTCTGGCCAAAGACTATATGAATCAACTATATGTAGTAAGTATACATTTCCCGATAATGTTTTGGATGAGGACCTGAAATATCCAAACTTACTTTCTGCATTGGAAATTGAGGAATATCGGTATCTTGTAAAGGACATTTAATTATCTTCATGTTCCTTAACCTACACTTTTCACATGCTTCAACATATTCATATACGCTTTTGAATAAATTCGGCCAATAATATTTACTGCTAATAGCCTTTACTAACTTATCTCGTCCAAAATGACCATTATTATCGTGGTACGCCTTTAAGACTTCTTGTTCTAAATGTTTCGGAATATATTTTCTTACTCCTTCACCTTTTTCACTGATATAATATAATTGATTGTCTTCTTGTAACTCTACAAACTTTCTTTTAAAACTATTTTCCCCTGTTTCTTTCAATTTCTTTTTTATCTGTACTACTTTCGGATCCAATTCTTGTTCTGTTTTCATATCAAACTGTTCTAAATGTGGGTCTTCTGTTCTAGTTTCCGACTCTTGCTCTGATGGTAAACTCTCAAATTCTTCCCTATTTATTATGGCAGAATCTAATATATTAACTTGCCAGTTTCGATCATCTACCTCTGGTTCAACTTCATCTTCCGTGTTTCCTGATGACTGTGGGTACGGGATCCTAGACAAAAGATCGGCGCACGTATTATGTTTTCCTGACACATATTCAACCTTAGCATTGTACCCTTGTAAATTCAATGCCCACGTTTGTATTTTCCTATTTTGTATTGGTGCTTCTAATATCGACTTTAATGGCATGTGGTCAGTTCTAATAATGAAATTGGCGTTATGTAAGTAATAATTTAGTTTTTGCAGCGCGTAGTGTATTGCATATGCTTCTTTCTCAATAATCGGCCATTTCTTTTGAGTCTTGCTGAGTTTATGCGACAAGAAATAGATTGGTCTTTCATTTTTAACCCCTGGTATTCCAGATTCTTCTCCTTCATATGGTTGAACCAAACATGCTCCTATTGCATTGTCTGAAGCATCTGTGTATAGTATTAGTTGTTTATTCAGGTCTGGATGTGTTAATAATGGTACCACCGTTAAGCTATCTTTTAAAAGTTCAAATGCTTTTTGACACTCATCATCCCACTTAAATCTAGCGTATTTTCCCGTTAAATTCGTAATAGGTATTGCTATCTTAGAAAAGGCTGGTACAAACCGCCGATAATACGCACAGGTTCCTATAAAAGCCCTTACTTCCTTAACGTTAGTGGGAGGAGGTAACTCTTTAATAACTTTTATTTTTTCCATGTCTGGTTTAATACCTTCCCTATTTATTATATAGCCTAAATATTTTGTTTCTGTCTTTAAAAACTGGCACTTACTAAGCTTTAATTTAACGTCATGCCTTCTTAATCTGTCAAATACTAGTCTAACATGTTCCAAATGATTCTCTACATCTCCTTTTGTAAAAATCAATACGTCATCAATATATGCTAAGGCAAAACTTTGCATACCGTCTAGTACTTCATTTATTAAGAACATATAGTGGGATGGTGCATTTTTGAGACCGAATGGCATACGTAAAAATTTGTACGAACCCATATGAGTACAAAAGGCACTTTTATTTTGCGCGTCTACTGACATCGGAATACACCAAAATCCTGCCCTTGCGTCCAGCGTTGTGAAATATGTAGAACCATTAAGTAGCCCCAAAATATCATCAATTACTGGCAGTGGGTACGCTACATTCTTAGTAATTTTATTTAACGCCCTGTAGTCACAACAGAACCTGTTCGAACCATCAGACTTGGCCACAATTACCACCGGAGATGACCATTCTGATTTTGATCTTGTTATTATGCCTGCTTTCAACATATCTTCTATTGCCTTTTCTACTACTTCTCTATTTCTTAACGGAGTTCTGTATGGTTGTAAACTAATTGGTGGATGATCTCCCGTGTCTATTTCCATCGTAACTGTTTGTGTCTTACCCAATTCTAAATCATTTATCGCAAACACATCTTGATTTTGCTTTATCAGTTGTTCTAACACTTCCTTGTTTTCTGGCGAAGTTTTTAATTGTGCTAACAATTCTTTTTCTCTTGTTACTTTGTCTAGTGAATGTATTTGTGCTGTATTTCTTCTATATGGATGGATCAATTCATCCATTCTTGCGTTCCCTTTCCTTCTGTATCCGCGTCTATTATTACTTCTTTCATTAGAGGTTTCTGAATAACTTATTCCCACCATATTTACTCTATCTGTTGTCAATATGTCACTAACGCTGTCATGTTCTAGCTTAGCTATTACACATCCTCTGTATAATTTAATTTCTCTACCTGTGTTATTAATAACCATTACTGGAAATGTTAAACTTTTATCTAATTCTATTATTCCATCCGGAACTTCTAAACCTGGCTCATCAATTATTTCATTTTGCAATTCTGTGATTCTAACTATGTTTCCTGCTACATAATATGGGTTCCTCTTCAGTCTTGCTTGTATCAAATTAACTGACTGTGGTTTTAAATTCATGGTTGTTTTAACTCTAACTAATGTCGACACATGCATATCTTCCTCTAGATCTACGTAAACATCTTGGAATTTTAATTTATGCAAATCAAATAAAAGTCTCACCCCATTTTTCAATAAAAAATCTCGTCCCAATATCATATTTCTATTTAAATCTTTAACCACATGGAACATATGCCTAACATTTATCCCTCCTAATTTCAAATTTATCATCGTTTGTCCTAACACTTCTAATTTTTGTCCCGTTACCGAATGAAGATTCTCTTGAATTCTAATTATTTTACAATTTTTAACATTCGATATAAAAATGCTTCTTTAATCACGCTAACTTGTGCTCCCGAATCAACTAATGTTCTAACTTTATATTTTCCTATCTGTACTATACATGAGCTAGGATCTACCATATTTAATGACAATTGCTTTACCTCGGCTTGTTTTTTATTTCTAAATGTTCTATTATACTCATCCTTTGGGTTTTTAATATATTGATGCCCTTTTTGGATCTTACTATCTTCCCTCTTACTGCCGATCCTATTCAATAAGCGGGATGCCAATTTCCCTGATTTCCTGACCTTCTAAAATTTCTCTGTATTTCTCCAGAATTCCAATTTGCTGGTCTACCATTTGCCATTCTATTCTGTATACTCGTCTGAACACCTCTACTATTTTGCGTAATCGATGGGCCACTTCTGTTACCACAAAAGCGAAAAATGTGCCCACGTTGGTGACATCCCCAACAAACCACATTCGAGTTATTTGTGTTACCTTCCATGTTTCTTACAGTATTTCTCACTTGTCCTCTTCTATCTTGATTATATACATTTTCGTTTCTTTGCACCATCTGTATTTCTCCTCGTCTTCCTCTCCATCCATGTCTATACTGACCTATTTCCATAGGTTCTTCAATTCTATCTTCTGAACTACTACCTAACTCTCGTCCTACCCTTAGCCTAAACCTCCTCCTCAAGCTTTCCTCTTGTATAGCGATATCTACCGCTTGTGACAATCTTGCAGGATTCTCTCTTAATAATTTAAATTTCAATCCATCTGACTTAATTCCATCAACAAAAATCCCTACCAACATCCGTTCCACTTCCTCTGCTCGTACATTCTGTCCTAAGAATGACTCTTCAGCTAAGTTGATTAACCTGTCACTGTATAGCTGAACACTTTCTGTGCTGTTTTGTCTAGTCTGTCGCAATACTGAGAATGCGTGTTGTGGATCAGTAATTTCAGCATATTTTCTTGCGAGATCATCTTTGAATTCTTCCCAAGTTTCACCTCCTGCTGCTTCTAACTTTCTTCTAATATGGTCAGAAACTGGACTTGTACTTGTTCTGTATGCCAAGTTCTTTTTCTCTCCGTCTGTAGCATTTACCAAATATGCATGTTTTTCAATGGAAATAATCCATTTCTTAAACTGATTTGCTTGACCACTAAATCTTTCAACATCATTGCTTATATTCTGTTGTCTTAACACCGCATCCAACCTTGATATTGCCCCGCCAACTCCAGTGAGTACCTGTGAAAAATCTTGGGATTCCATCCTAAAATTTATAATTATCAAGCAATATACAAATATTTCAACAATATTGATTTCAAACCCAGCAACAATACACAATCTGTTAATTACTCTAATATTATCTAATTAACTTAACTAAATCCTCCAATCGAAGATCCTGACGAAGAAATATTCCTGTTTCAACCCTGAATTTTGATAAAAGAATTTAAATGACCTCCTGATTCAAAATTTCCTACACCACATAAAAAAAGGACTCTAATCAAGCTCGTTAAAATGATCAGAACAACGAAGAGCCTCTGGATTTCTTTCCTTACTAATTTACTTGAAGTCGAATTCAGATTATTTCCAATTATTTCCTGACGTTGATCACGCTCGATATCAGGCTCGCAACAAGACTTTGATTACCTGCTCGATTACTGTAGATTCCCTTCAGATAAGTTCACCTTCATGCAAGAAGCGACAATTGCTCACGACTTCAGCAAAAAAAAAACTTACTTTCCAGCAGCAATCTGTGACTTTCATATATATCAAACGTAATCCAGTCAACAACAACTGGACTTAAAGCTGACGCTATCCAGTCTCTTATTTTCATGTGGAACTCTCGCCATGGTCAGTTTAAATAGTTGAAAGTATAAAGTATTGCAGACCTTGATTTCATAATTCTGGAATTCGTACCATAACCTTGAGTTCACCTTCAACAGTCCCACGGGTTAAAACTCATTTTTTCTTACTGATTTTTGATGCAAAACGGCATTACTTATAGCATTTTGCGTTGGTCAGTTCTCCAACTAATTTCATAATTCTGCAATAACATCAGTCTTTCAAAAAAATAAGTATCACTCAAACCTTTTCTTTAGCGCTGACCTTGAAATTGGATCTCCTTCTTAATCAGGAATCTAGTGCAAACCCAGAACAGCTACCAACAGTCGGCTTTCATCTGTTGTTTTTCAAATTAATTACTTCTCCGGACATGCCCGACATAACTATGGCGGTATTCTCTCTCCGCGACCTCCCATATTTCGTAAGGTCAAAGGCACCAAATCAGCCTTGTGTGACAGTGCTACACACAAAGGCTATGATCGTGAACGTATAGCACCAGACAAGTCAGTCTTCGCGTTGTTAGAAAAGGATTTTATTAATGAATCATTCTAGCTCAGCACATATGATGGAGACTTCCTTCTCGGTGTTGACATCTGTTCTCGCTGGCCCCCAAGTGACGTGTGTGTTTTCCTAAATACCCTTCTTCATTCGTGCACACACGTTCACTATGGTTTTCCCCCTAGTCAAGGAATGCGCAGCATTCCTTAACTCTTTACTCCTAACCTAGAATCCCTCACTGTTACACTAACTATCCGCCTGTCGGAGCTTCAATCCTAGACCAGCCGCCAACCAAGGCTTAGGGCCTGGTCTGCCCTGCCATGACATTTTGTCTTTAGGTTGCATTTCCTCGCACCAGGGTAAGGCTTGTACCCTCCCAATTGCGCTCCTCCGCCCGAAGCCGTTGGAACAATGTGAGGTGTCGGGTTTGGTCAGCGCCGCCCAACATTCAGCGCTAACAGAAAGCAGGTAGTTCCGTCTACTGTTATACGGTAGCTCAGTCACATCTGACTAAGACCTGACTCCTTGGGCGCATACCACAGAATAAATAAATGGTTAGTTGCGGTTCCAACTTCACGGCAGCGGGTCGTCCCAATAATGCTCTGTTCCTTTGCCAGTGACTACCACACCAAATTTTCCTTACTGTCCTATGTGAAAAATGGATTAGACAGGAGTCTCGACAAACCAACAAACCGCACATGCATGCTATGCATGAGGCCGCTGCCAGAATGCCAACACAAAAATCCGCCACGAAAAATACAGTTCATCGTCGATGAAAGCTGCAGTCACTAGAAAACCAGCAGCCACATATTACTGCATAAGGCAAACCCAGTTAGTTCAGCAATTGGCCGGCCGCCATTTTTCTGAACATGCAGTTCTCGATACAAACAATCGCGGACAGATGTAAAATAACTACACATGAAATCCACAGCTCACAGTGTCGCTCCACGCACCTAACTCAGTAGCTAGGCGACGGAACCAGTCCAACATGAGAAAGTAGCGAAATTGATCCCCAATAGAAATACACAAAACACTTTAGTCATATGTGTCAGTGTCACCACGGTAGGTGTAAAGAGATTTCGTGACTTGTTGTTCACATAATTGTGGCAATCAGTATGTATAGCAGACGTCTACGCATATGTGAGTCACTTTTGTTTATGTGTAGATGTATTGTTTTCATTTTGTTTTGTTGTTTGTTTGTTTTTTTTTTGCGCGCTCGCTTACTTTGAACTCAAGCGTGGCCCATATTCGTACTACTACTTCTAGAGTACTGGACTGAATTCTGCGTGTGGATTAGCTGTCCCTGTTATGTGTGTCCCTCGCGATCAGGCTAATCCACTCTGACTTCAGAGGTACTTGTAATGTACGTCGCCAAGTCAAGGACGACAAGCCAACATTTTAGTCCAACTGACCGGTGTAGGGGTTGAAAATACTACCTCGGCATCAACACACCGGATGTTTAAGATTTTATGTGTAGTGAACAGCACGCTGAAATCTTCTGTGTCTGCCATTCTATTAAATGGATATAACGTGTAAACAATAATTATGTAAACAAACAGACACTACAGCCTCTTTAAAACAACAGTGATGACATTGCACATATAACAACGAGTTACGTGTATTTTGGTTGAAAAAAATTCACCGTATGTTGTATTTGTGTTTGTAGTTTGCACCCGACGAGATAGAACGTAACATGACAGGCAATAACTTTTACAGTATATTGTTTGTGTCTTCGTTATTTTAATCCATAATAGGAAAACATTGTTTTGAATTTTTGGAACGCGATCTATTAATGTTTAAAACTGGATACTAAACACTATAATCGGTGCGTTAAGATTACTAAGGGTTTATCTTTGATATCCACAGATTTATACAGGAGAGGTATATGTAACCATTCCACGATGGAGGTGGTTGAATGGTCATCCAGTAGTTCTAGCCAAAGTGGTCAACACAACAGGTAAAGCCATACTACATCCATACCCAAGCTGGGCTGCCCAGAAGCAAGGAGACTGCAAAGCACTGCAGTACGTCCAGAGTATGGAGATAGATCCCAACTCTGGCCTCATGTACGTCATAGATACAGGCGTGATTGGTCACCAGAAGAGTGTGTGTCCACCCAAAGTTGTCATTTACGATCTGAAGACGAACAATGAAACCCTCAAATACGAATTTCCACAAGAGGTTGTTAACCGATCAAACGTGTTCTTGAACGACATTGTTCTCGACTACATCAATGGAACTGTCAGGTATCTGTATATAACTAACAGCTTTGAGTCGACTATCGTTGTTTACGATATACAGACACGATCATCGTATAAGATAGCACATCCAACTATGGGACTGGAAGGAAATAACGCAGAGAACATTACCATCAACAACATAACATACCCATTCCCTATCGCTGTGAATGGAATAGCTATGGCTGCTGATTTTAAATACGTTTACTACAGTTCCCTAGCTGGATACAACCTTCACCAGGTCCCTACGTCTACTTTAAGAAACAGAAGTGCTGGGACAGAGGGAATTCGGGTTGTGGGGAGGAAGGCATCCCAAACCGACGGGCTGGCTCATGGAAATAAACGGCTTTATTATGGCGCTATAGGTCTGAGTGCTGTGTATTACTGGGACAAGGAGAAGGACATGGCTGACCAGAAGGTAGGCGAAGACAAAGTCATGATGGAAACACAAATTGAGCTGAGAAGAGATAACATGACCATGGAGTGGCCAGACACGTTCGCTTTTGACGAACAAGGCTGGATATGGGTTGTTGCGGGTCGTCTGCAAGTCTACTGGACGCTGGAGGTCCTTCCAGAGTCTGGTGATCCTTTCATTAGGGTGTGGAAGATTTATGTTGGAGAAACCAGCTACCTAAACCAGGCTAACACAACTGGGGTAACCAGCTACATAAACAAGGTTAACACAACTGGGGGAACCAGTTACATAAACCAGGTTAACACAACAACTGCCGCATCAGACAATGGAGCTAGACCCCTTCTACCCCAATTAGGCATGCATATCATACTCATTATTTCCAGTCTTTCCATGTTTTCTTCTGTATAGTTGCGATTTTTTAAAGTGTAATATTTACGAAGTGTTTTTCCTTTGAAACTTTCATTACATACAGAGAAATCGCAACGTCTAGATCACTTAGGATTACGTCACCAACCCACATTTATTGTTATACATACAACCAAATGACGATGAAGAAAGAAAGCACTGATGGGGGCTACCTCTGTATGACGTGTTTTCAGAAAGTGTTGGTCAACTTGAACGTTTCATGAGTTACTTTGTATAAAGGACGTTATATGTTTTATTAGGAAGGGTTTCTAATGTAATATTATCAGTTGATACATCTGATGAAAGTAAAAAAAACTGTCATAAACTGTCATTTACTGCCAACATAGTACCTTGCGGTGTATGGCAGAGGGGTATTTGAGCCTGAGGAATTAAGGCCGCCTGGCTAGTGCAGTCGCCGCGAACTGTGCAGGTTGGAATTTTCTGTTTGCCCCCGACAGAAAAAAATCCCACACCTTTACCGAGGGATCGAACCCGGGACTCCCGAATGGGAGTCTAGCGTTCTAGCCACTCGGCCAGTCGCTCCTCACGAAAGTGTTTGTAAAATAAACAATCTGTTTATATTTACTGTAATCTGACTTTGAGAACGTGCCTTTCTTCTGTCCTTGTGACAAGTTAAATCATACTTTAAAGCCAGATCGTGTAAGTCACTGTCGGTATTGAGCAAATAGTGGCTGAGAATGTATTCTTATCATCATCTCGGCAGGTAGTGGCCAGAGGATCTTTCTGTCACTCTTTACTCCACAGGAACTTGCTGGCACTCAGTAATCTGGAGGATCTTGCTGACACTCTGTACTCCAAGGAAAGGAAAGACCGACAATTAACCAGATTACAACTAGTACCATTAGTACTCAGACTCTTCGCTGGTTGTTGAAGATGATAACGGAGCAGGGCCATGCCATGCTATGATATAGAGAGGCGGCCACATCTGGCGGCACCGTAAGGGGGGCTTCTTAAAGGATTTGTAAGAAACAAAACAACGTGTAAAGGGCGACATTTCGAAGACTAGTATCAAACTGAGAAAATCTACCGCACGGCACTGGAACGGAGCACGAATGGGAATGTCCCGAGTATATCTGATTATGTGTCCATCTGGCCTCTACTACAATAGGTACCAGAGTCAAGAGATCGTCAGGCCCACATAATACTGATCATATGACCACCAGTATGTCACCCGGTCAGCCACAATATGGGGGTAACATGGTATACACTGTATGTAATAATAACATATTGTTCTTGATGTTGTTTTTGTGTTGTTAGAACATCGTCAGTTCTATTCCTCTTTATTGTGCAACACAAAGAACATAATGTTATCGAAAAAGAGGGTGACTGCTGCCGAGCCGAGCACAAAATATAACTGAAAGGAGTCTGCATTATCCTCTCGCCAGAAAGAGGATGGGTAGTGAAACTAAGGTTTGAATGGAGATCCGATTGTCACCTCAACCCTCCCTACTGGAACCACGGGATGACGTGACATACGTGGTATGTACGGGTTATTACATTTGTCTATAGCGCCGTAGTAGCCCAGTGACCAGCGTGCTAGCTGGCCGGCCCGGTGATCATGTGTTCGATCCCTCTTCATGATAAAGATTTATTTTCATTGGCCTAGCCTACCATATAGACTCTGCCTATATTGAGTACCAAGAATTTCCCTTGGAAATAAGGCGGCCGCGTGATACTGACCAAGTCAGCCAGAGTGCCAGTTGCCCCAAACAATATAGGCCTAGCATCATAACAGTGAGCCGCGGTAGCTCAGTAGCTAGCACTTGTGTGTGTCCCGTGGTGATCATGTGTTCGAATCCCGGCAGACGGGATGATTTTTCTACATTGACCTGGGCTCCCAGGTCGATCCAACCTAAAATGGGTACCAGCAAATGTCTTGGGAAGTAAAGGTGACCTGTGTGATACCGACCACATCAGCCATTGAGTGCAGTTTGGTCTATACAAATGTGGGTCTAGCTACGTATGCCCATGTACATGAGGAGTGTAAAAGGGACTTTGACCTTTCACTTACTCACCATAAGTCCAACAGCCGTCGTGGCAAAGGGGTTTCAGACGCAATTTGTAATCCCGCATACCACGTTCGAAATACAGCTGCGGGAGATTTGGAAGCAGACTGCCTTGTGTTGGTGTCCATACAAAGGTTTGAGTGCCGGTCGTTCGGAAACAATGGCAAATTACTGAAAGTAAACCTGCCAAGAAATTACAAAAATGCTGAGATTGACTGCGACGTCCTGTAAAGAATGTGCAACTAACTTTACCCATGAGCCCAATGCGCATCAAGACTGGACAATTGTCCTTGTACTTTACCTGCCATATATCCAGGACACCATATGGCGGGAAGAGAGGTCCTTTACTTCACTTACGTGTGCCGCTGTGAACTGTTGACATGTTGACGTGGGGTAAACTGTCAGAAATAACAACAGTACTCTTAACTGAACTGAATAAACACATTTATGTTTGTTTGTTTGTTTGTTTGAATCTGACTTTTTAAAATCAGTTGTCATTCGTTTTCTATTTCTTTTTAAAAGACACACGTTTTATAACGAATATTTATTATGCACTTTGTGACCCTTTGAAAATAAATGAAGTGTGTACATTCGTCTTCGCTTTTATTCTTTGAATCATCCCTGTTATCAAATGCGATTGACCGCGCAATGATACATTTTCTAGTTTTATAGAACTGTTTATTAAGCTAAGCGCCAGCATCAATGTTCTTAAAGGTATTAGATTTGTAGATCTTGTATTGGATGAAGCATAAAGGAACACAAACATTCTACATGATACGAGCATCGAGAAAACTGGCTCACAAATACAATAAATCTTCAGAAACTGAAATATGAGAATGTTGACCTTATTAAACAGGAAATATATTATTGGAGGAAGATGCTATAATGAGGAGGTGGAATGAGTATATAAGAGACTTATATGATGGAGAAAGGGCAGAATTAACAGAAGAAAGTAACTTAGAAGGTCCACCTTTTCTAAAAGAAGAAGTTGATGACGCTATCAAGCATATGAAAAAAAGGAGAATCAGCTGGGCCAGATGGAATCACAATAGAAGAATTAGAAGTAATGGGAGAATTTGGAGTAGATATATTAACCAAAATGTTGAATGATATTTATAGCAGTGGATATATACCAAGCGATATGTTGAAATCTGTATTTATAGCTATACCAAAAAAGACCAGGAGCAATTGAATGCGAAGATTTTCGTACAATTAACCTCATAAATCATGTCACTAAGCTTCTACTCAGAATTATAATGAGAAGAACAAGGAAAAAAATAAAAATGGAAATTGGCGAAAAACAGTATGGATTTGTGGAAGGAAAAAGTACAAACAATGCAATATAAACATTACGAACACTATTAGAAAGATAATTAGAGACAAAAAAGGCATATATTTGTGCTTCATAGATTATACTAAGGCATTTGTTAAAGTAAAACATGATGAACTGATTAAAATGCTGGAAGATATTAACATTGATGGGAAAGATCTCAGAATAATAAAAATATATTTACTGTAACCAAACAGCCGCAATTAAAATGGGAAATAAAAAAGGAAATTATGAACACATAAAGTTGGGAGTAAGACAGGGATGTGCTTTGTCACCGGATCTCTTCTCCCGCTATAGCGAAGTAATAATGAGAGAGATTAAAGTAAAGCCAGGAATAATAATTGGAGGTTATAATATAAATAATATACGCTATGCAGATGACACATAATTGATACCGGATAATGCAACAGACCTACAATTGTTGGACATTGTAGTAACAGAGAGTGTAAAGAAAGGACTCTCCTTGAATCAAGAAAACAGTAACAATGGTGATATCAAAGAAACAGGTGACACCCAAATGTGAAATAGAGATAGAAGGGAAAATTCTTCTCCAAGTGGACAGTTTTAAATATCTTGGGACAGTTATAACATCACATAGAAGATGAACAACAGAGATTAAGAGCTGAATAGGGCAAGTAAAGGCTGCATTTCAAAAAATGAAGAATATCTTTTGCAATAAGTCACTATCATTGAATGTAAGAAAGAGAGTGCTAAAGAGCTATATAGAACCTATTTTGCTGTATCGCTGTGAATCTTGGAATATAAATGAACAAATTAGCAAGAGATTGGAAGCAACAGAATATACAAATACCTTGCTTGCAGAATTGTTTATTTTTCGTTGTGTTTAATTTTAAATTGAAGATAAACCGAATGATATTTGAATAATTGTTATGTCAACATGTAACTAACTGCATAAGCAGTCTTGATGAGTACGGGACACAAGTTAAAGGGTAATTGTCAAGTAAGAGACGCTTTTCTACGCCTTGGGGCCGTCATAAACATATGTTGCCAGCCTCATTTATATAGGGCAATTGGCAATACAGAGCAAGGTGAGCCGAACGTAAAATATGGAATACTGGTATAAAGGAACAATCTTAGAGAATTTAATACCAACTTACAAAGAGCATTAGAAAGAGCGTATTAAAGGTCTCTAACCCCCCCCCCCCCACCCTTCCCTCCAGCCCCACATATCCCTAAGGTAAATAGAGGAGGATATGGAGAAGTAAAGTATCAGCAGTACTTTATTTTTTATTCACCCCAAACAAAACAAAAATAAAGCATCTCTTACAGAGCCTCATTTGCATCGGTCCAGCAATCATTTCCGAGGTCCTGTAAGGGATGCTTTTTTGTTTGGGGTGAATTAAAAATAAAGTACCGTATCGGCACTCAGTGAGTAATGTCGATATCACACCCACCACCCTTGCTGTAGGATGTGGATTTTAATTTATGAGATTATTATGTTAAGTTGTCTAGGGGGTATTATTGATTCTCTGGTCACTGGTTAGAATGCAGGGTGATCAGGGATATTTACCACAAACCCCAGGAGAAAAGAGTTCAATCCTTGAAACATTGGCATCTGTGTGTAGGTTTCCCTTCCCACTTCATCACCCTTTACATTTTCTATAGTGCTAGAAGGATATTGATTGCTCACAACATATAAACAACCACTTGTTGGACACCACATTTACTTGATGTACACAACACTTTTGGACAAACAGTTCAGGTATTAACTCAAGATCTGCAGTTACATATATAGGTGTAATAAACACTATGCATTTTCAGACAGGCATGGGATTCATTGCATTATTACAATATAGTACCCAGTGACCCCAGAAAAAAACCAGGTTATTACAAACAACACAACAACCACAAATTGGGTCTACTTTCATTTTCCCTCATAATTAAGGCAAATAAAAATATTACATAGAACCCAACATAACATGTTTCTGTCACCTTTTACCATTCTCTCATTTTTTAAAAATAATGAGTTGCAATACTATACCATCTATATATATATATATATATATATATATATATATATATATATATATATATATATATATATATATATATATATATATATATATATATATATATATATATATATATATATATATATATATATATACCATTGGGGAAAAAAAACTACTGACCTGTTACCTTCAGAAAAAAATTACCAACACATAAACAGCATTTTGTACTACTAATTAAATTAATTAATCGAGTCTATCTCCTTGTGTGCGGTTATGGGTTCACCTTTGCTGTCGATTAGATCCTTTTCCCATTATCTGGGTACCGAATTAATGCACTCAGTTATGTTCTTACTATTTAGTCACTGGTAATTGGCTGGTGCAAATCATACTTTATAATCCAAGAATAGAAATTACACACAATCACAAACCCCTCCTCGGGCTAGAATATTTGAGTACTCTGTTGCAGTAGGCTCGGTGTCTTTTTTTTTTAATTTGGGGCCTCAGGTTGGTCTAACTTTCCGGAATTTCCACTTAAGCTCTGCAGAAGGTACTTTACCATCTCACCATACATGGTGCCCAGTAGACGTCCATTCAGCTGCTCTGCTTTTAATATCAGAATCCCAAGTAGTTCAACAAAGATTTTACACCCACCAAGTCGCGAGTCTATAACCCATGGCATTTAGGTTGACATTGGACCAGCAAAGAGTTAGTCGTTGTTATCTAGTACAGTGTAGAACTTTAATTGACTGAGAGGCATCTCATGGTAGTATCTGTGACGAGGGCCACAATTGATCTATACCTACATATATCCACAGATGAATAAATCCAGCACAGTAACAGGGTTGCAAACAATTAGATGATTCCTCTTGTTGCAGATGTAGATACATTTAGCTGCTTTCATATGGTCTTTTATCTGATGGTGTTCAGGGTTTGGAACCTTGAGGTAATCTGGTTTCGTAGTTATGTTTCAGATGATATTAAGTTTGTACCTTGGTTGTATTGGCTTATGTGGTTCGGTGTCTTCTCCCATTTTGAGTTGGTGTTCATAGCTAGAACTTGGTGTTGCATGGCTGGAACCTTATGTTTGACTGTTGCAGCTGTGAGATGTTCTTTCGAAGACTTATCCATTGTGGATATTAACTTGGTAATCCAACCAACAGTTGAAGGTTACTCACTGTTGTTAGTTTTAGTAACTTGCTAGAAGGATTGTCCCAGTTTCACTGACTTGGTTGAATGATGAGGCCATAGGTGATACTTCTCAGAAGTAACGCAGACGATACACTGTTGTCAGTACTCTGATGATCTTCATCTTTGTAGATTATTAGATCTTGAAGTCCATCCTGGATATTCCTACTAAAATAGGACTTAATCACTCACCCAGTCAGTTGTCTTCGAATTTATCTGTTGCTCGCTATAGAGCTATTGAGCGCCGCAGTCCATGGATATTTCTAGATGCAGACTATGGTTAGGACATTCACTTTCTGGCTGTTGACCCAGGATACAGGTTTAGTGATATAGTCCCACCACATTCAACCACCACCTGCTTCTCTTCTATAGAAAATGGATGACAAGAATACAACACGAGCATTAACCTACTGTGTTATGGTAAAAGGTTTACAACACAATTACAAACACAAATACAAAACAACAAGGGGAGAAGGGGAAAGGAGTGGGTGTCCACGTTCCACTGTCCCTCATTGCTGAGTAGAGCCATTCTGACTCTTCATAGTGAGTAAGGTATTTTCTCACTTATATTTTGTTCTGTTGTTACTGGGACTATTGGATGAGTGAAGTCATTCTGTCCATCCAATATGTTGATATTGTCTCTCTCATTACTTGAAGAGAATAGCCTATACAGAATATCTGTGGTTTCTAATGCCGCGTCTTCCTTTCGGCACTATAATCATCATTAGGTCAAGACTACTCAACATTGGCTTCTTAAGTACTGACATACACATGAATTCTTCTATCAACATCCTCATGTCCCCAAGTGCAACATTAAAATGTATATTCCCACAGTAAAAAGTAACAATCATTACAGAGAAAATTCTCATACCAGAAAAAAACCATACATGTACATTTCTCTGATATTAAGTACATGATAATCATACATAATAATTTAATCATAAAATTTACTGCCGGAGCCAATGGTTTTGAATTTTCTTCAGGGGTTAATCCATAACTAAAACATATATTGTTTTTCCCCACTGCGTACCGCAGATGAGGATAGTAGCCACTGTGATATATTTTGTCAATGACTGCTATTATTCGGAGGGTATTTCTTAGAATAACTTATGCCGCATGGTCTAGTATTCTGAATATTGCAAGCAATTTATTCACATCAATCTTCGCTTCTGTTTCTACTACGGTGAGGCGATGGGGATTGAATCCTATCCGAACATGCATTTACATCAGGCGTTTACTTTAATTGTTCATGAATTTATATTTTCAAACATGGCATTCTCCTAACACTATTTTATGAAATGATTATATGTTCTTCACTACTATGGAGTGGTTATTAATCTGTTAGCAAAAAGATGGTACTAAAATGTAGCACTATATTTCCAAGTTACAGATTATGATGTGACAAAATATTTTATCCCCTGACTAAGTAAGAGTCAGGAATATGCGTAATCATTTGTATGTCCCCGCATGGATAAAACTTCCTTTCTATAGTACATAGATTATTTGCAGATTTCTAAGCATAAATAGTGAGATATTGTTCACAGTGCCTATAAGTTTTAACATAGGGATATGAAATTGACAGACACAAGTTCTCTACTGAAGTATGTAAACAAGAGTCTGTTCCCACCGTGAGAAAATGCCTAGAATGTGGTTTTTGGACCTGAGTTTGATACTCTACGGTACACATAATATTTCTAGATTGTAAGCACTACTAGTAAGATAAAAGTTCATAATGCCTATACAAGATTTTAACATATGGATTTGAAATTGTAAGACATAGGAAAAATTACAGCGTGGCGCCCACATGTGTTTCTTTGGTAAACATCATCCAGCCTGGTTTAAGAGAATTGTTGACTTATTATTCTAATTCTTAATTAAACATACTGGTCTATGTAATACATAAATACATTTTAATAATGTAGATATAACATACCAATAGTTTAAGAGAATCATGTTTTTAAAGGCAACAATACCTTTTCCCCACACGGGGAAAGAAATCCCACAAGGGAACGCACGTCTGTTTACTTTCTTAGCTTGAACTAAAAATGGCTACACTGGGCCTTTGTCTTACAATCAGTCGACGACTGTTGGCCAGGTACGTAGGCCAAAATAAGGCCAAATTAATTTAGCTACACTACGGGTTAGTTTTTATCCTATATTCAGTAAGATACTTAAACCGTAGTTGTAAGGGATTGTTTATTTTTAAGGGAGTCAATAAATAGGAAAGGGTAAGGACGTTTTATTATACCACACTTGCTTCAGACAACTTATTACTCTCCCCCCCCCCCCGCCCATACACATTTAGGCGGCTAGCTCAGGTATATATAGAAGTCTAGGTCAAGGATGTAAAATCCCTCAACCATGCGTTGATTTGAACACGTGACCGCCGGGCAAACGACTAAGTATCATATCCTTGGGTTGAAACATGAGTTGTCTGTAGTCACATCAATCGGAACGGACATGTCAGTGAAGCTAACCATTGCTGCATCAAACTGTGGATCATGCTGTGGGGTCCCAAACATACACGTGTAGATAATGAGTTGAGAGGTGACATTTAATTCTTCATTATTCACAGCTACATTCTTCGAGCAGACCACCTTGTGTTGGTTTCCATACAAAAGTATGAGTGCCGGTCGTTCAGAAATCAATGTCAAACTACTGAACGTAAACTTGCCAAGAAATCACAAACAGCACACCCCCCCCCCCCCCCCACCCCCCACACCCCCAAACAAAAAAAAAATTAAAAATAAAAACAAAAAACAAAAACCCCAAAAAAAACTGCTGGGGTTGACTGCGACGTCGTGTAAAGGATATGCAATTAACATTTTTTCTTCTTCCGCTGCTGCTACTACCTTTACTGTTTCTTCTTCTTACATTGCTTCTTATTTCTTTTGCTGTTGCCACCCCTTCACCCTTTACTTTTGATTCACCTTTTCATTTCTTCTAGTGTTCTTTCCACCTCCTCCTCCTCCTCCTCCTCCTCCTCCCTCTTTCCTCCCTTCTTCTCTTCCCTCTACAGTATATCATACTCTGATTGGAGGTGCGCATCTCAGCGTGAAAGATACGGGCCTACAGTTCCGTGTGCTACATCAACTTGTAGCAAGTCGTGACTAAAATTGTAGGATTCTACAATGTGTAAACAGAGCAGAACTGCTGTGCAGTGAACCCTATCATGCTGTGAATTGTCATTAAATGAGAGGGATGATGGGACGAGGAAGAGACGGGAGAAACCAAAGATGTTTACAGACGCGACGTCCGTCTCTACATTTAGCAGACCAGGTACGATTCACGTAGGGGATTGTCTGAATTTATCATCATCATCATCAAGTGCCGTGCCGGCTGGCGTAGGCATTCATGGCTCTCCACAGATCTCGGTCTTTGGTTTTCTGGATCAACTCTGCTGCTGATATTCCTCCATGCCACCGTCTCAATCCATCCAGCATCACTTCTCTTGGTCTACCTCTGCCTCTCTTCCCCTCGATCTTTCCAGTTGTTACGATGTTCTCCAATGCCTCTCTTCTCATCACATGACCGAAGAAAGCTGTTTGTCTCTGTCTTATTGTTGTATATAATGTTCTAGTTTCATTAGCCTGTTTCAGGCAGTCGTCATTAGTTACTCTGGCAGTCCAAGGAATTCGCAACATTCGTCTCAGGAACCACATCTCTGTTGCTTCTAATTTCTTCTTAATTTGTTCATTTACATTCCAAGATTCACTGCCATACAGCAAAACTGGTTCCACATAGCATTTCAGCACTCTCTTTCTTACATTCAGTGATAGTGACTTATTGCATAAGATACTCTTCATTTTCTGAAATGCGGCTTTTGCCTGCCCTATTCTGCTCCTAATCTCTGTTGTACATCTTCCATCTGATGTTATAAATGCCCCTAGGTATCTAAAATTATCAACTTGGTTAAGAATTTTCCCTTCTATTTCTATGTCACATTTTGGTGTCACCATTTTCTTTGATATTACCATTGTTACTGTTTTCTTGATATTCAAGGAGAGTCCTTTCTGTGCACTCTCTGTTACTACAACGTCTAATAATTGTTGTAGGTCTGTTGAATTATCCGCCACCAATACTGTGTCATCTGCATAGCGTATATTATTTATATTATAACCTCCAACTAGTATTCCTGGCATCTCTTTGATCTCTCTCATTATTACTTCGCTATACAGGGAGAACAGATCTGGTGACAAGACACACCCCTGTCGTACTCCTAGTTTTATCTGTTCGTAACTACCCTCTTTATTTCCCATTTTAATTGCTGCTACTTGGTTCCAGTAAACATTCTTTATTATTCTTAAATCTTTTCCATCAATGTTGATATCTTCCAACATTTTAATCAGTTCATCATGTTTTACTTTATCAAATGCCTTAGTATAATCTATGAAGCACAAATATATGTCTCTCTGTTTCTCTATTGACCTTTCTATTAGTGTCCGTAATGTATAAATTGCATTGTTTGTGCCCTTTCCTTCCACAAATCCATACTGTTCTTCACTAATTTCCATTTTTATTTTCTTTTTGGTTCTTCTCATTATGATTCTGAGTAGAAGCTTAGTGATATGGTTTATAAGGTTAATTGTACGAAAATCTTCACAATCAATTGCTCCTGGTCTTTTTGGTATAGCTATAAATACAGATTTCAGCATATCACTGGGTAAATATCCACTGCTGTAAATATCATTCAACATTTTGGTTAATATATCTACTCCAAATTCTCCCAATACTTCTAATTCTTCTATTGTGATTTCATCTGGCCCAGCTGTTTTTCCTTTCTTCATACGTTTCATAGCGTCAGCGACTTCTTCTTTCAGAATAGGTGGACCTTCTAAGTTACTATCTTCTGTTAATTCTTCCCTTTCTCCTACATATAATTCTCTTATATACTCATTCCACCTCTTCATTATAGCATCTTCCTCTAATATTATCTTTCCTGTTTTTGATTTCAAACACCCCGTATTTATTCTTATTTTTCTTCCTGTAAGCTCACTGATTTGTCTGTGCATATTTTTTGTATCTTTAATGGAATTTAATTCAATTTTTTTGCATTGCTCGTTTAACCAACTTTCTTTAGCCTTCCCACATTTATCTTTTATTTCTTTATTTATCTTAGCGTATTCTTGTTTGTCATTTTTACTCTGTTTTCTTTTGTCCATCAATTTTAAGATATCTTCATTCATCCATTTTTTCTTAGCTATTTTGCCTCTCTCCGGTAATACTTCTTTGCTAGTTTGATGAATGGAGTCCCTTAACATTTCCCATTGTTCATCTATACTCTGTATTTTAGTTATTGCATTGTACCTATTTTTCACAGTCACTCTGTATTGTTCTTGCATTTCTTTATCTATTTTCAGAACCTCTTTATTAAGTCTCATGTTCTTAACCATTTTTTTCCCTCTCTTTAATCTTACTTTTATTTGTCCACATAGTGGTACATGATCACTATTACAGTCAGCACCAGGCATTGTCTTTACATTAATTAAAGCATTTCTAAATCTTTTATTAATTAGTATGTAGTCAATTTGGTTGCGTATTTTCTTATCAGGGCTTATCCATGTGTACAGTCGTCTTTTATGGTGCTTAAACCATGTGTTTCCAATTATCATATCATTGATATTTGCCCATTCTATTAGCTTTTCCCCTCTTTCATTTCTTGTACCTAAACCATAATTCCCCACTACATCCTCCATTTTTCCCTTTCCTATTTTTGCATTAAAATCACCAAGTATTATCTTTATTTCTTGTGATCCAATTTGAGCCATCGCCATTTCTATTTCGTCGTAAAAGTGTTGTATTTCTTCATCACTACTGCTTGCTGTTGGTGCATATACTTGTATAATATTTATGTCTATTGGTTTGCCTTTGATTTTTACCATAATAACTCTATCTGAAATACACCAGTATCCATTAATTGACTTGGCTGTTTTTTCGTCTAATATTATTCCTACACCTTTTTCATGTGTATCCCCTCCAGAATAAATTATTGTGTGATTGTCAGCTATAATTTTGCCCGATCCCTTCCATCTCATCTCACTAATGCCTAGTATATTCATTTTCATGCTATCCATCTCTCTTAGAACATTGGTCAACTTTCCTAGCTCATTTAATGTCCTAACATTCCATGTTCCTACTCTAAATTTATTTATTTTAGTTAAGATTTTGCCATCAGTAGCTGGATGACGGTCTGGTGTCACCTGTGGCTCATGACTGTCCCTACCGGACGAGGATGCCCTAAGACAGCCATTAACGTCCTTCACTAACTTTGATATATGTTTTGCCATGAAGTCTTGGGAAGATAATGTGGTGGTTTCCCCTTGCCTTCCACATTCACATGGTGGTCTTTTTACCTCTGCCTTTGACAGCCATTTCCAACTGTAAGGACAAGTGAGTGCCCTGCTCTGCTCAGCTGCAGAGTTGTCCACTTATTCCGGTGGATACTCGGTCCCCAGAGCTGTGTTAGCCACACCGTGATGTGTTTCCATCCTCTACCGCGGGGAGGTGCAGTTGGGATTTTCCCTTCATAAAGTTGTGGTCTATGACCAAAACTCTCCAGTACTTTTAGAGGATCTGAATTTAAACAGAATATTAAACCCGAGGATGGAAACTCTACTCTCTTTCCGGGGTTATTGGAGCGGTCGACTATTCTTCTCGAGCAAAACGCAGAGGATTCGTGTGCACATTGCCCCCTTGCTAAATTCCAAATGAGAGAACCAATGCACAATCCACTATTGTATGTGCGTTTAGGACATGTACACATTAGGACCTGACACCTGTTGCAGTGTTCATGCACTGTGCATAGACTGTCCTTGTGTGATCTATGGGGGGGGGGAAGAGAGAGAGAGAGGAGAGAGAGAGAGAGAGAGAGAGAGAGAGAGAGAGACTGGAGCAAACAGGGGGTATCCACATGCAAACAAAGTGACCCTTAGAAAACACACAAACATCTAGGGGAGATAATATTCCAAAGTCTGACTTACCTCCCATCTTACATGTATGGTCAGATTATATGAAAAACCTTTATTACGAGAACAGAGACGAACAGTATGATGTTCAAAATAATAATAAAGGACCATAAATTTTGAATATGGAGGTTCAGAATGCTCTTAACCATATGAGATCTGGCAAGACCCCCGGTTCAGACAGCGTCACAACAGAAATGATTAATGCTTTAGAAGAATATGGAATAGATACAGTTACCAGTCTGCTTAATACAATATATGATACTGGAAATATACCTCATGAATTATGTAATTCTGTATTTATTGTAATCCCAAAGAAATCAGGAGCCTTGAAATGTGATCAACATCGAACAATTAGTATAATGAGTCACATCACGAAGATTTTGCTAAGAATTATCATGCAAAGAGTTAGGGGGAAAATACAGCCTGAAATAGGAGAAGAACAATGTGGGTTTGTAGAAGGCAAGGGTACAGTAAATGCTGTGTATATACTGAGAACCGTAATCGAACGTTCTATAGAAGTAAACAAAGTTTTACACTTTTGCTTTATTGACTATACAAAGGCTTTCGATAAAGTGAGACATGTCAACATGATAAGGATGCTTGAAGATCTACAAATTGATGGAAAAGACCTTATAAAAAAAAAATATATTAGAAACTACAAACTGTCATAAGAGTTGATAATGAAGTAGGTCAATAACAGCCTATTAAAAGAGGTGTGAGACAGGGACGTGTAATGACTACAGATCTGTTTTCCCTTACAGTGAAAGTATTATCAGAAATATTGAACATATGGAAAGAATCAACATTGGGGGATGATGCATCAATAACATTAGATATGAAGATGATACAGCCTTGATTGCAGACAATGAAGAGGACCTGAAAAATTTAGTAGATGCGGTTGTTACACACAGTGAACAACTAGGGTTAGAATTAAATTGTAAAAAGACACAGATTATGGTCATCACTACGAAGAACGAAATACCACAATGTAATATACAAGTAAATGGGAATATTCTTCAACAAGTGAATAGGTACAAATATCTCGGAACAGTAATAACATCTGATGGGAGATGCCTTGAAGAGATTAGAACAAGAATCGCCATGCAAAAGTAACTTTTAGCAAGATGAAAAACATACTGACCAATAAAAAGATGTCAGTTGAAACGAGAAAAAGAGTGTTGAGGAGCTACATAGAACCTATACTTTTATATGGATGTGAGGCTTGGACAATGAGCAGTCAAGCTGAAAAACATATGATGGCTGTAGAAATGTGGTTTCTGAGGAAAATGCAAAGAATACCATGGACAGAAAGAAAGACCAATGAACAAGTCCTTCAAGAAACAAATGAAGATCGTAAACTGATTACAGACATTAGACGTAGACAGTCAACATTTTTTGGGCATGTTATGAGAAGAAATGATTTGGAGAACTTGGTGACAACTGGTAAGATCGAAGGAAACTGACCAAGGGAAAGACTTAGAGGCAAGTACCTGGATGGCTTGGCCTCGTGGCGTGGTCGAGACAGAAACACGGAGCTGATCCACGATTCTGGTGATCGAGTGAGATGGCCAAACATTACCGCCCACGCTTATCGTCATGGCACATGATGGATGGTGAATAAGCAAATGGTTTTATCATGCAAAATAGGTTACCAATTAACATTATACCACAACAAGCAAAGTTATACAGACCAAATGGATCAGAGGAAGAGGCCGCATCTCGTAAACGATGCGAGGAGGGAAAAAAGCAGAGTCCAGGGGATATCGATACATGAAGCCCAAAACAGGCACTCTCCCGTTTTGTAACTTCACTTCACACCGCAAGGTTTCAGAGGACCAGGATGAGATGTGATGTAATTAAATATTATAATAAAAGGAGTCAAATTCCACATGCGAAGATCTGCAAAAAACCTAAGACTTTTTTGATGGGCAAAAATTTGCAACACTATTGTAATCACTTTAAAGAAAAAGTGCGAAATGTAACACACACACACTGGCAGCATATGGACACGAAGTTATATGGGACTGGGACAGCGCTTTTGATCATGTATTAGCCTCATAACACGACGGCAAATGATTCGATCCCCATTATTGGCGAGAGTTCATTTCCAATGGCAGTGTCAAAGAATGAATGAAGGCTGAAAATGACTGGCATGTTCGACAATAGAAGTACAAAGTAAAGCACCCTGATGGTATTGGGTATGTGGTGCCGGCCCTATATGTATATAGTCACATCGGCACTGGACGGGCCTGTTGTTTATGTCACTCTGTCCGCCTTTACTCTCTAGGACATTTTCTGGTATCCATTTGAGGCTGTGTCGACCTAGAAGTCCAGGTTAATCTTTTTTATCTGCCTCGATAAGGATTCGAGCCCATGACGAGCAGACCAGCAGGCAAGCGTCGCAGCCACTGAGCCACCCGGTTTCTCAAGTCTTCTAGGGGTTTCTCAAAATCCCCCATAGCTAGCTGGTGCCCGCATCGAGGGTCTAAGGTATTCATTTACACTCACAAGACTAATCAACCAAAACAAGAATTAGGGTCAGTAAGTTCTACTAGGATACAATCACAAGTGATAAGATAAACGTTGCGGCTTGAGCCTTCATCGGTGCACAGACAACAAACAGACACAGATACAGGTACATAGAAATATACACACGTTGCTAAGCTGAGGTTAATCCGTCGGTGCATAGACAACAAACAGACACTGATACAGCTACATAGAAATATACACACGTTGCTAAGCTGAGGTTAATCCGTCGGTGCACAGACACCAAAAAAGACACTGATACAGCTACATAGAAATATACACAGTTGCTAAGCTGAGGATTAATCCGTCGGTGCACAGACAACAAACAGACACTGATACACTACATAGAAATATACACACGTTGCTAAGCTGAGGTTAATCTGTCGGTGCACAGACAACAAACAGACACTGATACAGCTACATAGAAATATACACACGTTGCTAAGCTGAGGTTAATCCGTCGGTGCACAGACAACAAACAGACACTGATACAGCTACATAGATAATATACACACGTTGCTAAGCTGAGGTTATAATCGTCGGTGCACAGACAACCAAACAGACACTGATACAGCTACATAGAAATATACACACGTTGCTAAGCTGAGGTTAATCCGTCGGGCACAGACCACAAACAGACACTGATACAGCTACATAGAAATATACACACGTTGCTAAGCTGAGGTTAATCTGTCGGCGACAGACAACAAACAGACCACTATGATACAGCTACATAGAAAGTATAGCACACGTGCTAAGCTGAGGTAATCCGTCGGTTGCACGAAAAATACAGACATTGATACAGCTACATAGAAATATGCACACGTTGCTAAGCTGAGGTTAATCCGTCGGTGCACAGACAACAAACAGACACTGATACAGCTACATAGAAATATGACACACGTTGCTAAGCTGAGGTTAATCGTCGGTGCACAGACAACAAACAGACACTGATACAGCTACATAGAAAATATACACACGTTGCTAAGCTGAGGTTAATCCGTCGGTGCATAGACAACAAACAGACACTGATACAGCTACATAGAAATATACACACGTTGCTAAGCTGAGGTTAATCCGTCGGTGCACAGACAACAAACAGACACTGATATAGCTACATAGAAATATACACACGTTGCTAAGCTGAGTTAATCCGTCGGTGCATAGACAACAAACAGACCACTGATACAGCTACATAGAAATATACACACGTTGCTAAGCTGAGGTTAATCCGTCAGTGCACAGACAACAAACAGACACTGATATAAGCTACATAGAAATATACACACGTTGCTAAGCTGAGATTAATCGTCGGTGCACAGACAACAAACAGACACGGATACAACTACATAGAAATATACACACGTTGCTAAGCTGAGGTTAATCCGTCGGTGCACAGACAACAAACAGACATGATACAGCTACATAGAAATATACACACGTTTGCTAAGCTGAGGTACTCCGTCGTGCATACAGACACAAACCGACACTGATACAGCTACATAGAATATACACACGTTGCTAAGCTGAGGTTAATCCTGTCGGTGCACAGACAACAACAGACACTGATACAGGCTACATAGAAATATACCACCGTTGCTAAGCTGAGATAATCCGTCGGTGCACAGACAACAAACAGACACTGATACAACTATATAGAAATATACACACGTTGCTAAGCTGAGGTTAATCCGTCGGTGCACAGACAACAAACAGATACTGATACAGCTACATAGAAATATACACACGTTGCTAAGCTGAGGTTAATCCGTCGGTGCACAGGACAACAAACAGACACAGATACAGCTACATAGAAATATACACACGTTGCTAAGCTGAGGTTAATCCGTCGGTGCACAGACAAAAAACAGACATTGATACAGCTACATAGTAATACGCACACGTTGCTAAGCTGAGGTTAATCCGTCGGTGCACAGACAACAAACAGACACTGATACAGCTACATAGAAATATGCACACGTTGCTAAGCTGAGGTTAATCCGTCGGTGCAAGGACAACAAACAGACACTGATACAGCTACATAGAAATATACACACGTTGCTAAGCTGAGGTTAATCCGTCGGTGCACAGACAACAAACAGACACTGATACAGCTACATAGAAATATACACACGTTGCTAAGCTGAGATTAATCCGTCGGTGCACAGACAACAAACAGACACTGATACAACTACATAGAAATATACACACGTTGCTAAGCTGAGGTTAATCGGTCGGTGCACAGACAACAAACAGACACTGATACAGCTACATAGAAATATACACACGTTGCTAAGCTGAGGTTAATCCGTCGGTGCACTGACAACAAACAGACACTGATACAGCTACATAGAAATATACACACGTTGCTAAGCTGAGGTTAATCTGTCGGTGCACAGACAACAAACAGACACTGATACAGCTACATAGAAATATACACACGTTGCTAAGCTGAGGTTAATCTGTCGGTGCACAGACAACAAACAGACACTGATACAGCTACATAGAAATATACACACGTTGCTAAGCTGAGGTTAATCCGTCGGTGCACAGACAACAAACAGACACTGATACAGCTACATAGAAATATACACACGTTGCTAAGCTGAGGTTAATCCGTCAGTGCACAGACAACAAACAGACACTGATACAGCTACATAAAAAATATACACACGTTGCTAAGCTGAGATTAATCCATCGGTGCACTGACAACAAACAGACACGGATACAACTACATAGAAATATACACACGTTGCTAAGCTGAGGTTAATCCGTCGGTGCACAGACAACAAACAGACACTGATACAGCTACATAGAAATATACACACGTTGCTAAGCTGAGGTTAATCCGTGGTGCATAGACAACAAACAGACACTGATACAGCTACATAGAAATATACACACGTTGCTAAGCTGAGGTTAATCCGTCGGTGCACAGACAACAAACAGACACTGATACAGTTACATAGAAATATACACACGTTGCTAAGCTGAGATTAATCCGTCGGTGCACAGACAACAAAACAGACACTGATACAACTATATAGAAATATACACACGTTGCTAAGCTGAGGTTAATCCGTCGGTGCACAGACAACAAACAGACACTGATACAGCTACATAGAAATATACACACGTTGCTAAGCTGAGATTAATCCGTCGGTGCACAGACAACAAACAGACCCTGATACAGCTACATAGAAATATACACACGTTGCTAAGCTGAGGTTAATCCGTCGGTGCACAGACAACAAACAGACACAGATACAGCTACATAGAAATATACACACGTTGCTAAGCTGAGGTTAATCCGTCGGTGCACAGACAAAAAACAGACATTGATACAGCTACATAGAAATATGCACACGTTGCTAAGCTGAGATTAATCCGTCGGTGCACAGACAACAAACAGACACTGATACAGCTACATAGAAATATACACACGTTGCTAAGCTGAGGTTAATCGGTCGGTGCACAGACAACAAACAGACACTGATACAGCTACATAGAAATATACACACGTTGCTAAGCTGAGGTTAATCCGTCGGTGCACTGACAACAAACAGACACTGATACAACTACATAGAAATATACACACGTTGCTAAGCTGAGGTTAATCTGTCGGTGCACAGACAACAAACAGACACTGATACAGCTACATAGAAATATACACACGTTGCTAAGGCTGAGGTTAATCTGTCGGTGCACAGACAAAAAACAGACACTGATACAGCTACATAGAAATATACACACGTTGCTAAGCTGAGGTTAATCCGTCGGTGCATAGACAACAAACAGACACTGATACAGCTACATAGAAATATACACACGTGCTAAGCTGAGGTTATCCGTCGTGCACAGACAACAAACAGACACTGATACAGCTACATAGAAATATACACACGTTGCTAAGCGAGGTTAATCCGTCGGTGCACAGACAACAAACAGACACGGATACAACTACATAGAAATATACACACGTTGCTAAGCTGAGGTTAATCCGTCGGTGCACAGACAACAAACAGACACTGATACAGCTACATAGAAATATACACACGTTGCTAAGCTGAGGTTAATCCGTCGGTGCATAGACAACAAACAGACACTGATACAGCTACATAGAAATATACACACGTTGCTAAGCTGAGGTTAATCCGTCGGTGCATAGACAACAAACAGACACTGATACAGCTACATAGAAATATACACACGTTGCTAAGCTGAGGTTAATCCGTCGGTGCACAGACAACAAACAGACACTGATACAGCTACATAGAAATATACACACGTTGCTAAGCTGAGATTAATCCGTCGGTGCACAGACAACAAACAGACACTGATACAGCTACATAGAAATATACACACGTTGCTAAGCTGAGGTTAATCCGTCGGTGCACTGACAACAAACAGACACTGATACAGCTACATAGAAATATACACACGTTGCTAAGCTGAGGTTATCTGTCGGTGCACAGACAACAAACAGACACTGATACAGCTACATAGAAATATACACACGTTGCTAAGCTGAGGTTAATCTGTCGGGTGCACAGACAAACAAACAGACACTGAGAGCAGCTACATAGAAATATACACACGTTGCTAAGCTGAGGTTATCCGTTCCGGTGCACAGACAACAAACAGACACTGATACAGCTACATAGAAATATACACCACGTTGCTAAGCTGAGGTTAATCGCGTCGGTGCATAGACAACAAACAGACACTGATACAGCTACATAGAAATATACACACGTTGCTAAGCTGAGGTTAATCCGTCGGTGCATAGACAACAAACAGACACTGATCAGCTACATAGGAAATATACACACGTTGCTAAGCTGAGGTTAATCCGTCGGTGCACAGACAACAAACAGACACTGATACAGCTACATAGAAATATACACACGTTGCTAAGTCTGAGATTAATCCGTCGGTGCACAGACAACAAACAGACACTGATACAGCTGACATAGAAATATACACACGTTGCTAAGCTGAGGTTAATCCGGTCGGTGCAGCTGACAACAAAACAGACACTGATACAGCTACATAGAAATATACACACGTTGCTAAGCTGAGGTTATCTGTCGGTGCACAGACAACAAACAGACACTGATACAGCTACATAGAAATATACACACCGTGCTAAGCTGAGGTTAATCTGTCGGTGCACAGACCAACAAACAGACACTGAATACAGCTACATAGAAATATACACACGTTGCTAAGCTGAGGTTTAATCCGTCGGTGCATAGACAACAAACAGACACTGATACAGCTACATAGAAATATACACACGTTGCTAAGCTGAGGTTAATCCGTCGGTGCATAGACAACAAACAGACACTGATACAGCTACATAGAAATATACACACGTTGCTAAGCTGAGGTTAATCCGTCGGTGCACAGACAACCAACAGACACTGATACAGCTACATAGAAATATACACACGTTGCTAAAGCTGAGATTAATCCGGTCGGTGCACAGACAACAAACAGACACTGATACAGCTACATAGAGAGTATACACACGTTGCTAAGCTGAGGTTAATCCGTCGGTGGCACTGACAACAGAACAGGACACTGATACAGCTACATAGAAATATACACACGTTGCTAAGCTGAGGTTATCTGTCGGTGCACAGACAACAAAGCAGACACTGATACAGCTACAGAGAAATATACACACGTTGCTAGAGCTGAGGTTAATCTGTCGGTGCACAGACAACAAACAGACAACTGAGTACAGCTACATAGAAATATACACACGTTGCTAAGCTGAGGTTCAATCCGTCGGGTGCACAGACAACAAACAGACACTGATACAGCTACATAGAAATATACACACGTTGCTAAGCTGAGGTTAATCCGTCGGTGCACAGACAACAAACAGACACTGATACAGCTACATAGAAATATACACACGTTGCTAAGCTGAGGTTAATCTGTCGGTGCACAGACAACAAACAGACACTGATACAGCTAGCATGAGAAAATATACACACGTTGCTAAGCTGAGGTTAATCCGTCGGTGCACAGACAACAAACAGACACTGATACAGCTACATAGAAATATACACACGTTGCTAAGCTGAGGTTAATCCGTCGGTGCACAGACAACAAACAGACACTGATACAGGCTACATAGAAATATACACACGTTGCTAAACTGAGGTTAATCTGTCGGTGCACAGACAACAAACAGACACTGATACAACTACATAGAAATATACACACGTTGCTAAGCTGAGGTTAATCCGTCGGTGCACAGACAACAAACAGACACTGATACAGCTACATAGAAATATACACACGTTGCTAAGCTGAGATTAATCCGTCGGTGCACAGACAACGAACAGACACTGATACAACTACATAGAAATATACACACGTTTGCTAAGCGAGGGTAATCCGTCGGTGCAACAGACAACAAACAGACACTGATACAGCTACATAGAAATATACACACGTTGCTAAGCTGAGGTTAATCCGTCGGTGCATAGACAACAAACATACACTGATACAACTACATAGAAATATACACACGTTGCTAAGCTGAGGTTAATCCGTCGGTGCACAGGCAACAAACAGACACTGAATACAGCTACATAGAAATATACACACGTTGCTAAGCTGAGGGTAATCCGTCGGTGCACAGACAACAAACAGACACTGATACACCTACATAGAAATATACACACGTTGCTGAGCTGATGTTAATCTGTCGTCTGTATCGTTGCATATATGCAGTTATACAAGACATGCCAGGAATATCATTTGGTGGGCATAATGTAAAACAAACTGTGTTATGCTGATGACCTTGTTTGGTCACCGACAATGAAATACAGTTACATGAAATGATAGACTTGATTGTTTACAGGAAGTGACAACATACGACCTAGTTTGTAATACAGAAACGCAGAAGAAATTGTTATCACTAAGACAGTTGCTGTAACCAAATGCAATATCAAAGTGAATTAAACCAATTTGAAACAAGTCAATGTATTTAAGTATTTGAGGGACTTTAATAACAGCGTTTGGAAATGTTATTAGGAGAAGTTAAATGTTGAATAGTCCAAACAAAGGTACCATTTTACAGATGAAGAATTTGTTTTTGTTTTGCATATCCTTTTTTTTTTTAACAGGATGTCTGTCAACATCAGCATTTATACTGCTGTTGTTGATGTCTTGGCAAGTTTACGTTCATAAGTTTGCCACTGCTTTCTGAAAATCCGGCTCCCTTACCCATTCGTTAATCCAGCGCAACAAGGTCTGCTGCCAAATAGCGTGCAGTTATGTTTCGAAAGCGGTAAATGGGCTAACGAATCGCGTCCGTAAGCCCTTACCACGGAGACAGATGAAGAGACATTATCTACAGTTTATCTTTGTCTGTCCAGGATGAAAAATAGTTCTTAAGAGCCATATTGTGTCAATCCTGGTGGATTGGAGAGAATCATGGACATAAACATACAAGTGAGAAATTATGTTTTAAGTTGCGATGTGATTTTAATAGAAGAATGATTAGAAACACCAGGGGACGGATAGAAAGAGCAATGAGGATATCATGAAAGAAATAAAACTACAAAGAGAACTGTTACTGGCATCAGACGAAGGCATTAGACTTCCTTTGGGGCATGTCATGAGAAGTGGAGCGCGAGAGTATGTCGTTACAACGGGAAAGCTGGGCAAGGAAGAGAGTCAGGGGAAAACCACGAGAGAAGATGCTGGACAGTTCGACACCATGGCATGTAGGAATACGCCGGTAGCAGAAATGATTGGCTGCAGATGAGAGAGAGAGAGAGAGCGAGAGAGAGAGAGAGAGAGAGAGAGAGAGAGAGAGAGGATAGAGAGAGAGGTCTATGACAGGACATGATCACAACGCCACACGGCAAGGGCTATACGAAGAACAAGAACATGAACAAGAAGTACAGTTGTGTACCCTGCTTTGTATGTTCGAGCTCTTTAAAAGCATCACCGCATGCTTCACATCTCACCATACGGACGAGCATAAAGCTGCCACATCACAATTGTTGTGTCAGGGTCCGGCTTGTGCTACTGTTCTATGTAGTATTAGAAGTCCAAACAACAGCTAATTGTTCATCATACAACCAGCACCTTTCTTTTATGCGGAAACATGTAATCTAACATAATACATGAATACATTACACTACTCATCATCACATGTCATCTCCACATTCAAGGGCTGATGTAATTGGTCTGTAACATTTTTCTGTGTCTTCATAGCGGACTCATACAGACTTACGTCTGCAAGTCCATCTCTAAATCTAATGTTGACTACTAGTCCATCTCTTGCTGATGTCCACCCACATGTAATATTGTCTTCCAGTCCATATCTTGCTGTTGTCCCACTCACATGTAATATTGACTTCCAGTCCATCTCTTGCTGTTGTCCACCCACATGTAATATTGACTTCCGGTCCATCTCTTGCTGTTGTCCACCCAAAATAATGTTGACTTCAAGTGCATCTCTTGCTGCTGTCCACCCGAAATTCTATCTTGACTACACAGTCCATCTCTTGCTATTATCCATCAAAATTAATGTTTCATTTCCAGTTCATCTCTTGCTGTTGGTCCATTCAAATATAATATTATTTCCAGTCCATCTCGTGCTGTGTCCACTCAAATCTAATTTTGACTTCCAGTCCATCTCTTGCTGTTGTCCCACTTAAATCTAATGTTGATTTACTGCCGGTCCATCTCTTGCTGTTGTCCACTCATATCAAAAATTGAATTTCAGCCCATCTCTTACTATTGTCAACCCAAATCTAATATTGACTTCCAGTCCATCGCTTGCTGATTTTCACTTACAGGTAACTATTCCAGTCCATCTTTTGATATTGTCCACTGACTAGTCACTTTGTTTCCAGTCCAGTCCTTGAAGCGGTCCACTTACATCTATCACTGACTTCCAGTCCATCTCTTGATGTTGTCCACTGACTAATAACTTTGCCTTCCAGTCCAGTCCTTGAAGCGGTCCACTTACATCTGTCACTGACTCCCAGTCCATCTCTTGATGTTGTCCACTGACAGGTACCTGTGCCTTCAAGTTCATTCCTTGAAGCGGTCCACTTATAGGTATCACGGTCTTCCAGTCCATCTCGTATTATGTGTATATGGGGTGGGCGGGGTGTGGTTGGATGTGGGTGTGGCGGGTGGATGTTTGATGTGTGTTGAGGGGTGGAGGGGATGGTGTGTTTATAGGGGTGTTGGGGGTGTGGTGAGTGGGTAGATGGGAGATGTCTGTGTTGATGAGGTGGGTGAGGGATGTGTGGGTGTTAGTGGTTGGGGGATAAGTACGTGTGTGGAGGGATGTGTGAGGGTGATGAGTGTATGGGGTGGGGGGATGGTGTGTGTGTGTGTGTGTGTGTGTGTGTGTGTGTGTTGTGTGTGTGTGTTGTGGGTTGGGGTGTGTATGGATGGGAGGTGTGTGTTTGTGAAAGTTGAGGGATGTGTTGGTGGGTGGAGGATGTTGTCCGTGAGGGATGTGTGGTAGGTGGGTGGGGAGGTTGTGGGATGGAGGATGTGTGGTATATGGGGTGGAGGGGGTGTGGTGGTTAAGGGATGGTGTGTCGGGGGATGGGGGATGTGTGTAGATGATGTGTGGGTGGGTGATTGTATGATGGGTAAGTTTGTGTGGTTAAGGATGTGTGGTTAAGGGATGTTTGGTTGCGGGATTAGTGGGTGGAGGATGTGTGGATAGGTAGAGGATATGTGGGTGGTGGGTGAATGTGTGTAGGTTAGGAGATGGTGGGAGGATGTTTGTATGGGTGGGCTCGGGATATGTGAGTGGGCTGGGGGAGCTGGGAGATTATGTGGGTGGGTGAGGAATTTGGTATGTGAGGTAGGATGCGGGATAGTGTGAGGATTGTCGGGAGATGTGTGTGGTGCGGCTGTGGAGACTGTAGTGGTTGAGGGAGTTGCTGTTGGGCTGGGTGGTTGGAGATGTGGGTGGGTGGGAGAGGATATGTGGGTGGGTGATTGTTAGGTGTGTAATGAACGGGAGAGAAATGTAGGTGGGTTGGGGAGAAATGTGTGTGGGTGGTGTGTGGTTGGGAAAGTGTATGTATGCTTGGGGCATGTGGGGGTGGATGGGATGTGTGGTTGGTGGGAAGTGTTGTTGTGGGTGAGGTGAGATGTGTAGGTGTGCGGGATGTGGTGGAATGGGCGTGGGGAATGTATGTGTAGCCTGTGGTGTGTGTGTGTAGGTTGGGTGGGGGATGTGTGAGTGAACGGGGTGTGTGTGTGTGTGGTGGGTGTGTGGTGAATGTGTCTCATAACATGGTAATATGCATTGTTATGTTTACAAAATTCATTTGACAATGTCTTTCCTATGGACTATTGATGAACGAAAGATGAGTGAATGGAAGGGCCGAATGTAAGAGGGCCTGTGTGCCCAATTTGTTACCCTTTGAAAATAAAGTCCTTTCGTTCGTTCGTTCGTTCGTTCGTTCGTTCGTTCGTTCGTTCTCTTGCTGTTGTCCACTCAAATCTAATGACTTCCAGTTCATCTCTTTCTGTTCTCCACTCAAATCTAAAGATGACTTCCAGTTCATCTCTTCCTGTTGTCCACTCAAACCTAATGTTGACTTCCAGTCCATCGCTTGCTGATGTTCACTTACAGGTAACGTCTTCCAGTGCAGCTCTTGATGTTGGTCACCTGCAGGTAACGTCTTCCAGTCCAGCTCTTGTTGTTGTCCACTGACTAATAACTTTGCCCTCCAGTTCATTCCATGATGCGGTCCACTTACAGGTATCACAGTCTTCCATTCCACCCACTCATGTGGTCTATCCACACATCACGTTGTCTTTACGTTCAGTTCTTGATTAAGTTCACCCACATGTAACTCTGTCATCCAGTTAATCTCCGATGTTGTCCGCCCAGACGTAACGCTGTCTTATAGTTCATCTCTTGATGTTGTCCATTCCCACTCAGTGTTGTCTTCCAGCTCATCTGTTGATATTTGTCAGCCACACACACCGTTGTCTTCCAATCATTCCCTAGACATTGTTTACACACAAGTAACGTCTTTTTCCAGTTCATCTCTTTATGTTGCCCACCCACAAGCACAAGTGCCTTCCAGAAATCCAGTTTTGCCCATGGGACATAATTTATGCATGTCCCATCTCATCCCGTACAGCTGGCAGGCTTGTCCTTGGGACATGTTTTTCTGTCCCATCCAATGGTAATTTATGTCTGTCCCATCCCATCCCATCCAATCCCTACACTATTCAGAAAATCACCCTTTTGTCCCATGGGATCCCTGTAGGATTCCCATGTCCAAGCCTGCCTGAGATATCAATATCTTGATATTGTCCACCCCAATTTAAAGTTAACAGAAATGGAAACAGATAGTCACGTGGGCATATAGATTGGTAGGTAAATATTTTGACAGATAGGTAGGTAAGAATTAGGTAGAGCAGATACGAGGGGAAGTCAATAAGTAAGTCACTTTTTTTCGCGATTCCATCCTGTTTCAGGATATTGCGGTCAACATCAGCATCCTTCAGCTGTATGCTTGAGTTCCTAGGCTAGATTACGCCTCATCAGCACGCCACGACTTTCTGAGCGACCGGCTCCATACTCTCATAAGTCACTGGCGCGACTCGAACCGCTTCCAATTCTCTTGCGCTCACGTTAACCACGATAGTATTCGGGGTAACGGAGAAATCTGCTAACCTCTCTGCCAGGGAGACCGGCAGTAAGTCACAAATGGCTGTAGAAAAATAACTTAATATGATAACAACTTGAAACCAGTTTATTTTTACATATACATTGTCTCTTTATTTCTCAACATAATTTCCACCAACATTGATGCACTTATCCCATCGTTTATCAGTCATCCCAAACTGGTTGCATAGAACTGCGTGCTCTGTTTTCTAAACCAAGTTTCACTTCACATTCAACTTCGGCGTATTTTACGAAATGTCTCCCGCCAAGGTGGGTTTTCAGAGGACCAAACAGGGTAAACTCGCTAGGGGCTAAGTATGGTTGATGTTCCAGAACTTCCCACCTTACTTGGTTATTTTTCTCCTTAGTTAATCTAGCCGTACGTGGTCTGGCATTGTCATGCAGAAGCAAGACTCCTCTAATCAACAGTCCCGGACGTTTTCTTCGAATTGCGTCACGAAGCATCGAAAGACCTTCACAGTACGATACAGGATTCACACTGTCAGCTTTCTTCTTGAAATTGTCACTTCTAATCATCTCCTCCATCCGCTGCACGGATGCTTCTTTTGCAATCTCAACAGGACGACCTGATCGGATTTAATCAACAATTTTAGAGCGTCCTTGAGAAAATGTGTCTACCCAGCTAATGCAACGCTTTACGGGACAAACATTTTGTCAGCATAACGAGGAAGCATTTCCTTATGAATGTCCTTTGCATGCAGTCCTTTTGCCCACAAAAACGCACAACAGCACGTTTCTCTTTGATTGTACACTCCGTAAGTAAAGTCGCCATACATATGCGCTGCGCATGCGCATGAGACACCTAGCGCCACCTGGCGAACGGGAATATAAAGTTCAATGTTGCTGTCACCTAATGACACATTGACATATTGACTCGCCCCCACATATAGCTAGACAAATAGAGACGTTGATAGATAGGTACTGTGTAGGTAGATATTTAGAAATGTAGGTGATGGATACAGAGATTGGTAGGTAGGTAAGTAGGGAGATAAGTAGGTAAGTAGGTAAGTAGATAGGTAGGTAGGTAGGTAAGTAGGTAGGTAGGCAGGTAGGTAAGTAGGTAATTAGGTAGGTAAGTAGGTAGGTAAGTAGGTAAGTAAGTAGTTTGGTAGGTAAGTAGGTAGGTAAGTAGGTAGGTAAGTAGGTAAGTAGGTAAGTAGGTAGGTAAGTAAGTATGTAGGTAGGTAGGTAGGTAGGTAAGTAGGTAGGTAGGTAGGTAGGTAGGTGGGTGGGTATGTAGGTAAGTAAGTAAGTAGGTAGGTAAGTAGGTAGATAGGTAGGTAGGTATGTAGGTAAGTAGGTAGGTAAGTAAGTAGGTAGGTAGTATGTAAGTAGGTAGGTAGGTGGGTAGGTAGGTAGTAGAAAGACTGGTAAGTTGGGTGATAGTAATGGTGGTTACTACTAAGTAGTATATATACTACTATATATACATAATATTTGTGATTTTAAACTATTCACATAAAATTGAAGTCATATCACTGTGCATGTAGGTAGGTAAACGGGTGGGAAGATAAATGGGTATACATATGACAGGTACAGTTATATTTAAAGTGAGTTTTTAATAAAATGTATTACTGTTATTTTTCTAACCAAATAAAAGAATGCAACCGGTTATGCATGTTGCGTATAATGATTCAACTGGCATTTTACCTCTATCGCTGTACATATTTTCCGTTACCACTAAGGACAATGACTTCAGCAAAAATTTGCGATGACGAAAAATAAACAAATGGGATTGTCAAAATCCTTCAGTGAAAAAACCGTTTCCGTTAGTTTAATTTGTTTTACATGTGTTTTAACTGTTGAAAATTCCGCAATTAATGGTGTCTTCTTTTAGCATTTTCGCTAGATATCTACTGGGATAGATATATGTCTGCAAGCTTACGTTTTAAAACAACTGAATATAAAGTTAGTTACTGACGGTAAGCGGGATAAAGTGAACGTGTGAAACTTTAATTATATACATAATATTTGTGATTTTAAACTGTTCACATAAAATTGAAGTCATGTCACTACAGCTCAACGTGGCATATTCTCTGGCAATGTTAATTTTGGTGCTTGCTGTGCTTACCAGAGCCCAGAAATTCGGCGAGGCTAAACTGGTATACGAGTGGAAATTCTTGGAGTTCCAATGGCCATCTGAAAGTGTGAAGCGGCAGTTTATTGCTAACGGTTCTTACGTTCCCAACAGGAGTCTGTTGACAGGGATAAAGGTATTGGTATATTACTTTACTTTCCTTGTATGCACCATATATATAGTATGTGTACATTTTCTTTTGAGGGGTATTATATTGTTTTGCTTTATTACGCGATGCCATTTATTTAATATTAATGTAATCATGATCAGAGTTATTATTCTTATTAAATCTGGTCTTTCGGGAATGATGGGTTACATCTGTGATCTTTTGAGAATGATTGGTTATATTTGTGATCTTTTGAGAATTCATTCATTCATTCATTCATTCATTCATTCACTCAGTAGCATGTCCTTTGCAGAATTTCGCTCCCATAACCACCTTCCAAAAAACGTCTCAGTCATAAGCAAGATGTCGCGAGTCCGATACACCCATCTGGAGATCATCTGCCACATCCTGTACCCATCTTCTCTTTGGCCTTCCTCTCCCTCTCTTCCCAGTCATATACCCCTCCATTATTTTTATCTCCTAACTTTCATGACGTTTCAAGTGACCAAAATATGTCAACTTTCTTTGTTTTGTCGTCTTCAGTAGCCAACCTTCTTCAATATGCAGATTTTGTCGCATGAATGCATTGTTCTGTTCTGCATTATAAATATTTTTAGAACCCGTCTATAACATTTATATTCAAAGGCATTTGTGCGCTGTTCAGCTTGTTTAGTAAGTGTCCAAGCTTCACAAGCGTATGTTGCAATGTGAAAGATGCATGCTCTTAAAAATCTAATTTTCTTTTGATAATGCATGATTATATTCGTGATCTTTTGAGAATGAGGTTTATACCTGTTGATTATGTGGTTGTTTCGGGATTTGAAATTTAATATTGAGCACAACCCACTACTGGCAACGCCGATCACATTCTGGTATGAACCTAAGGCCTATCCACGTCAATATGGAAGCACTATACTCGAGTTTCGCCCTCGTTTGAGCTCGTCAGTAGTGCATATCCCTGACTGGATCCGGAAACAGTCCCGGATCACGCGTGTGAAGCGGGTGTGTAACCACGCGGCACACACTGGATACACCAAATTATCACAACAGAATATCACAACGCTACCCATCGTAGGCTATGCTCAAGATTGCCCAATCGCCGCGACCGACGTCCGTCAATCGATGGGACCCGAACGATCAGGACTTCTCACTTGCAAGGAACACCAGGCCTCCTAAATCCAGTGAGCAATTCATTGGCACCTTGCCGTCTTGACAGACGATAGTTTGTGCTCTAAAAAGGCATAATAACTTTTAGACCAGGGATGGAGTTATTGCCTCTCCATAGCACAAAAGCCTGGGCTAAAAATATAGAGATCATGTGTTGCCCATGCAGCATGATCCCTCTCTCGGCCTGCCTAGTTCACTCCAGAGGAAAGGTAACACCCCTACATCTGGAACAAGACAAGCTGCAGAAGCTGCCGGATCAGCAAAGCAATGCTCTAACTGTCCGCCTGTCGGAGCTTCGATCCTAGACAGTCGCCAACCAAGACTTAGGGCCTGGTCTGCCCTGCCATGACAATTTTGTCTTTAGCTTGCATTTCCTCGCACCAGGATAAGGCTTGTACCCTCCCAATTGTGCTCTTCCGCCCGAAGCCGTTGGCACAATGTGGGGTGTCGGGTTTGGTAAGCGCCGCACAACGTTCGGCGCTAACAGAAACCAGGTAGTACCGTCTACTGTTATACGGTAGCTCAGTCATATCTGACTAAGACCTGAATCAATTGATTATGTGGTTGTTTCGGGATTTGAAATTTAAATATTGAGCACAACCCACTACTGGCAACGCCGATCACATTCTGGTATGAACCTAAGGCCTATCCACGTCAATATGGAAGCACTATACTCGAGTTTCGCCCTCGTTTGAGCTCGTCAGTAGTGCATATCCCTGACTGGATCCGGAAACAGTCCCGGATCACGCGTGTGAACGGGGGTAGAGACAACAAACAGACACTGATACAGCTACATAGAAAATATACACACGTTGCTAAGCTGAGATTAATCCATCGGTGCACTGACAACAAACAGACACGGATACAACTACATAGAAATATACACACGTTGCTAAGCTGAGGTTAATCCGTCGGTGCACAGACAACAACAGACACTGATACAGCTACATAGAAATATACACACGTTGCTAAGCTGAGGTTAATCCGTCGGTGCATAGACAACAAACCAGACACTGATACAGCTACATAGAAATATATCACACGTTGCTAAGCTGAGGTTAATCCGTCGGTGCACAGACAACAAACAGACACTGATACAGCTACATAGAAATATACACACGTTGCTAAGCTGAGATTAATCCGTCGGTGCACAGACAACAAACAGACACTGATACAACTATATAGAAATATACACACGTTGCTAAGCTGAGGTTAATCCGTCGGTGCACAGACAACAAACAGACACTGATACAGCTACATAGAAATATACACACGTTGCTAAGCTGAGATTAATCCGTCGGTGCACAGACAACAAACAGACACTGATACAGCTACATAGAAATATGCACACGTTGCTAAGCTGAGGTTAATCGGTCGGTGCATAGACAACAAACAGACACTGATACAGCTACATAGAAATATACACACGTTGCTAAGCTGAGGTTAATCCGTCGGTGCACAGACAACAAACAGACACTGATACAGCTACATAGAAATATACACACGTTGCTAAGCTGAGGTTAATCCGTCGGTGCACAGACAACAAACAGACACTGATACAGCTACATAGAAATATACACACGTTGCTAAGCTGAGGTTAATCGGTCGGGCACAGACAACAAACAGACCACTGATACAGCTACATAGAAATATACACACGTTGCTAAGCTGAGGTTAATCCGTCGGTGCACAGACAACAAACAGACACAGATACAGCTACATAGAAATATACACACGTTGCTAAGCTGAGGTTAATCCGTCGGTGCACAGACAAAAAACAGACATTGATACAGCTACATAGAAATATGGCACACGTTGCTAAGCTGAGATTAATCCGTCGGTGCACAGACAACAAACAGACACTGATACAGCTACATAGAAATATACACACGTTGCTAAGCTGAGGTTAATCGTCGGTGCACAGACAACAAACAGCACTGATACAGCTACATAGAAATATACACACGTTGCTAAGCTGAGGTTAATCCGTCGGTGCACTGACACACAAACAGACACTGATACAACTACATAGAAATATACACACGTTGCTAAGCTGAGGTTAATCTGTCGGTGCACAGACAACAAACAGACACTGATACAGCTACATAGAATATACACACGTTGCTAAGGCTGAGGTTAATCTGTCGGTGCACAGACAACAACAGACACTGATACAGCTACATAGAAATATACACACGTTGCTAAGCTGAGGTTAATCCGTCGGTGCATAGACAACAAACAGACCTGATACAGCTACATAGAAATATACACACGTGCTAAGCTGAGGTTATCCGTCGTGCACAGACAACAAACAGACACTGATACAGCTACATAGAAATATACACACGTTGCTAAGCTGAGGTTAATCCGTCGGTGCACAGACAACAAACAGACACGGATACAACTACATAGAAATATACACACGTTGCTAAGCTGAGGTTAATCCGTCGGTGCACAGACAACAAACAGACACTGATACAGCTACATAGAAATATACACACGTTGCTAAGCTGAGGTTAATCCGTCGGTGCATAGACAACAAACAGACACTGATACAGCTACATAGAAATATACACACGTTGCTAAGCTGAGGTTAATCCGTCGGTGCATAGACAACAAACAGACACTGATACAGCTACATAGAAATATACACACGTTGCTAAGCTGAGGTTAATCCGTCGGTGCACAGACAACAAACAGACACTGATACAGCTACATAGAAATATACACACGTTGCTAAGCTGAGATTAATCCGTCGGTGCACAGACAACAAACAGACACTGATACAGCTACATAGAATATACACACGTTGCTAAGCTGAGGTTAATCCGTCGGTGCACTGACAACAAACAGACACTGATACAGCTACATAGAAATATACACACGTTGCTAAGCTGAGGTTATCTGTCGGTGCACAGACAACAAACAGACACTGATACAGCTACATAGAAATATACACACGTTGCTAAGCTGAGGTTAATCTGTCGGTGCACAGACAACAAACAGACACTGATACAGCTACATAGAAATATACACACGTTGCTAAGCTGAGGTTAATCCGTCGGTGCACAGACAACAAACAGACACTGATACAGCTACATAGAAATACACACGTTGCTAAGCTGAGGTTAATCCGTCGGTGCATAGACAACAAACAGACACTGATACAGCTACATAGAAATATACACACGTTGCTAAGCTGAGGTTAATCCGTCGGTGCATAGACAACAAACAGACACTGATACAGCTACATAGAAATATACACACGTTTCTAAGCTGAGGTTAATCCGTCGGTGCACAGACAACAAACAGACACTGATACAGCTACATAGAAATATACACACGTTGCTAAGCTGAGATTAATCCGTCGGTGCACAGACAACAAACAGACACTGATACAGCTACATAGAAATATACACACGTTGCTAAGCTGAGGTTAATCCGTCGGTGCACTGACAACAAACAGACACTGATACAGCTACATAGAAATATACACACGTTGCTAAGCTGAGGTTATCTGTCGGTGCACAGACAACAAACAGACACTGATACAGCTACATAGAAATATACACACGTTGCTAAGCTGAGGTTAATCTGTCGGTGCACAGACAACAAACAGACACTGATACAGCTACATAGAAATATACAACACACGTTGCTAAGCTGAGGTTAATCCGTCGGTGCATAGACAACAAACAGACACTGATACAGCTACATAGAAATATACACACGTTGCTAAGCTGAGGTTAATCCGTCGGTGCATAGACAACAAACAGACACTGATACAGCTACATAGAAATATACACACGTTGCTAAGCTGAGGTTAATCCGTCGGTGCACAGACAACAAACAGACACTGATACAGCTACATAGAAATATACACACGTTGCTAAGCTGAGATTAATCCGTCGGTGCACAGACAACAAACAGACACTGATACAGCTACATAGAAATATACACACGTTGCTAAGCTGAGGTTAATCCGTCGGTGCACACTGACAACAAACAGACACTGATACAGCTACATAGAAATATACACACGTTGCTAAGCTGAGGTTATCTGTCGGTGCACAGACAACAAACAGACACTGATACAGCTACATAGAAATATACACACGTTGCTAAGCTGAGGTTAACTGTCGGTGCACAGACAACAAACAGACACTGATACAGCTACATAGAAATATACACACGTTGCTAAGCTGAGGTTAATCCGTCGGTGCACAGACAACAAACAGACACTGATACAGCTACATAGAAATATACACACGTTGCTAAGCTGAGGTTAATCCGTCGGTGCACAGACAACAAACAGACACTGATACAGCTACATAGAAATATACACACGTTGCTAAGCTGAGGTTAATCTGTCGGTGCACAGACAACAAACAGACACTGATACAGCTACATAGAAATATACACACGTTGCTAAGCTGAGGTTAATCCGTCGGTGCACAGACAACAAACGAACACTGATACAGCTACATAGAAATATACACACGTTGCTAAGCTGAGGTTAATCCGTCGGTGCACAGACAACAAACAGACACTGATACAGCTACATAGAAATATACACACGTTGCTAAACTGAGGTTAATCTGTCGGTGCACAGACAACAACAGACACTGATACAACTACATAGAAATATACACACGTTGCTAAGCTGAGGTTAATCCGTCGGTGCACAGACAACAAACAGACACTGATACAGCTACATAGAAATATACACACGTTGCTAAGCTGAGATTAATCTGTCGGTGCACAGACAACGAACAGACACTGATACAACTACATAGAAATATACACACGTTGCTAAACTGAGGGTAATCCGTCGGTGCACAGAAACAAACAGACACTGATACAGCTACATAGAAATATACACACGTTGCTAAGCTGAGGTTAATCCGTCGGTGCATAGACAACAAACAGACACTGATACAACTACATAGAAATATACACACGTTGCTAAGCTGAGGTTAATCCGTCGGTGCACAGGCAACAAACAGACACTGATACAGCTACATAGAAATATACACACGTTGCTAAGCTGAGGGTAATCCGTCGGTGCACAGACAACAAACAGACACTGATACACCTACATAGAAATATACACACGTTGCTGAGCTGATGTTAATCTGTCGTCTGTATCGTTGCATATATGCAAGTTATACAAGACATGCCAGGAATATCATTTGGTGGGCATAATGTAAACAAACTGTGTTATGCTGATGACTTGTTTGGTCACCGACAATGAAATACAGTTACATGAAATGATAGACTTGATTGTTACAGGAAGTGACAACATACGACCTAGTTTGTAATACAGAAACGCAGAAGAAATTGTTATCACTAAGACAGTTGCTGTAACCAAATGCAATATCAAAGTGAATTAAACCAATTTGAAACAAGTCAATGTATTTAAGTATTTGAGGACTTTAATAACAGCGTTTGGAAATGTTATTAAGGAAGTTAAATGTTGAATAGTCCAAACAAAGGTACCATTTTACAAGATGAAGAATTTGTTTTTGTTTTGCATATCCTTTTTTTTTTTAACAGGATGTCTGTCAACATCAGCATTTTACTGCTGTTGTTGATGTCTTGGCAAGTTTACGTTCAGTAGTTTGCCACTGCTTTCTGAAAATCCGGCTCCCTTACCCATTCGTTAAATCCCAGCGCAACAAGGTCTGCTGCCAAATAGCGTGCAGTTATGTTTCGAAAGCGGGTAAATGGGCTAACGAATCGCGTCCGTAAGCCCTTAGCCACGGAGACAAGATGAAGAACATTATCTACAGTTTATCTTTGTCTGTCCAGATGAGAAAATAGTTCTTAAGAGCCATATTGTGTCAATCCTGGTGGATGGAGAGAATCATGGACATAAACATACAAGTGAGAAATTATGTTTTAAGTTGCGATGTGATTTTATAGAAGAATGATTAGAACACCAGGGACGGATAGAAAGAGCAATGAAGATATCATGAAAGAAATAAACTACAAAGAGAACTGGTTACTGGCATCAGACGAAGGCAGTAGACATTCTTTGGGCATGTCATGAGAAGTGGAGCGCGAGAGTATGTCGTTACAACGGGAAAGCTGGCAAGGAAGAGAGTCAGGGGAAAACCACGAGAGAAGATGCTGGACAGTTCGACACCATGGCATGTAGGAACGCCGGTAGCAGAAATGATTGGCTGCAGATGAGAGAGAGAGAGAGAGAGAGAGAGAGAGAGAGAGAGAGAGAGAGAGAGAGAGAGAGAGAGAGAGAGAGAGGTCTATGAACAGACATGATCACAACGCCACACGGCAAGGGCTATAAGAAGAACAAGAACATGAACAAGAAGTACAGTTGTGTACCCTGCTTTGTATGTTCGAGCTCTTTAAAAGCATCACCGCATGCTTCACATCTCACCATACGGACGAGCATAAGCTGCCACATCACAATTGTTGTGTCAGGGTCCGGCTTGTGCTACTGTTCTATGTAGTATTAGAAAGTCCAACAACAGCTAATTGTTCATCATACAAACCAGCACCTTTCTTTTATGCGGAAAACATGTAATCTAACATAATACATGAATACATTACACTACTCATCATCACATGTCATCTCCACATTCAAGGGCTGATGTAATTGGTCTGTAACATTGTTCTGTGTCTTCATAGCGGACTCATACAGACTTACGTCTGCAAGTCCATCTCTAAATCTAATGTTGACTACTAGTCCATCTCTTGCTGATGTCCACCCACATGTAATATTGTCTTCCAGTCCATATCTTGCTGTTGTCCACTCACATGTAATATTGACTTCCAGTCCATCTCTTGCTGTTGTCCACCCACATGTAATATTGACTTCCGGTCCATCTCTTGCTGTTGTCCACCCAAAATAATGTTGACTTCAAGTGCATCTCTTGCTGCTGTCCACCGAAATCTATCTTTGACTACCAGTCCATCTCTTGCTATTATCCATCAAAATTAATGTTCATTTCCAGTTCATCTCTTGCTGTTGTCCATTCAAATATAATATTAATTTCCAGTCCATCTCGTGCTGTTGTCCACTCAAATCTAATTTTGACTTCCAGTCCATCTCTTGCTGTTGTCCACTTAAATCTAATGTTGATTTACTGCCGGTCCATCTCTTGCTGTTGTCCACTCATATCAAAAATTGAATTTCAGCCCATCTCTTACTATTGTCAACCCAAATCTAATATTGACTTCCAGTCCATCGCTTGCTGATTTTCACTTACAGGTAACTATTCCAGTCCATCTTTTGATATTGTCCACTGACTAGTAACTTTGTTTCCAGTCCAGTCCTTGAAGCGGTCCACTTACATCTATCACTGACTTCCAGTCCATCTCTTGATGTTGTCCACTGACTAATAACTTTGCCTTCCAGTCCAGTCCTTGAAGCGGTCCACTTACATCTGTCACTGACTCCCAGTCCATCTCTTGATGTTGTCCACTGACAGGTACCTGTGCCTTCAAGTTCATTCCTTGAAGCGGTCCACTTATAGGTATCACGGTCTTCCAGTCCATCTCTTATTATGTGTATATGGGTGGGCGGGGTGTGGTTGGATGTGGGTGTGCGGGTGGATGTTGATGTGTGTGAGGGTGAGGGATGTGTGTTTATAGGGGTGTTGGGGTGTGTGAGTGGGTAGATGGGAGATGTATGTGTTGATGAGTGGGTGAGGGATGTGTGGGTGTTAGTGGTTGGGGGATAAGTACGTGTGTGGAGGGATGTGTGAGGGTGATGAGTGTATGGGTGGGGGATGTGTGTGTGTGTGTGTGTGTGTGTGTGTGTGTGTGTGTGTGTGTGTGTGTGTGTGGGTTGGGTGTGTATGGATGGGAGGTGTGTGTTTGTGAATTGAGGATGTGTTGGTGGGTGAGGATGTGTGTGAGGGATGTGTGTATGGGTGGGGAGGTGTGGGTGGGGATGTGTGTATATGGGTAGGGGTGTGTGGTTAAGGGATGTGTGGCTGGGGGATGGGTAGGTGGGTAGAGGATGTGTGGGTGGGTGATTGTATATGGGTAAGTTTGTGTGGTTAAGGGATGTGTGGTTAAGGGATGTTTGGTTGCGGGATTAGTGGGTGGAGGATGTGTGGATAGGTAGAGGATATGTGGGTGGGTGAGTGTGTGAGGTTAACAGATGGTGGGGGATGTTTGTATGGGGTGGGGGGGGGCCTTCGGGATATGTGAGTGGGCTGGGGGAGATGGGAGATTATGTGGGTGGGTGCGGAATTTGTGTTTGGGTAGGTGCGGGATATGTGAGATGGCGGGGAGATGTGTGTGTGCGTGGGAGATGTGTGGTTGAGAGATGTGCGTTTGGTTGGGTGGTTGGATGTGTGTGGGTGGAGGAGGATATGTGGGTGGGTGATTGTTGGTGGGTAATGGGACGGGTGGAACATATGTGAGTGGGTGGGAAGATGTGTATGGGTGGGGGGGGGGGGGTGTGGGCTGGGAAATGTATGTATGCTTGTGGTGTGGGTGGATGGGATGTGTGGTTAGTGGGGGTATGTGTGGGTGGGGAGCTGTGTAGGTGTGGGGATGTGGTGGATGGGTGGGGGAATGTATGTGTGCCTGGTGTGTGTGTGTGTGGTTGGTTGGGTGGGGGATGTGTGAGTGAACGGGGTGTGTGTGTGTGTGTGGGTGTGTGGTGAATGTGTCTCATAACATGGTAATATGCATTGTTTATGTTTACAAAATTCATTTGACAATGTCTTTCCTATGGACTATTGATGAACGAAAGATGAGTGAATGGAAGGGCCGAATGTAAGAGGGCCTGTGTGCCCAATTTGTTACCCTTTGAAAATAAAGTCCTTTCGTTCGTTCGTTCGTTCGTTCGTTCGTTCGTTCGTTCGTTCTCTTGCTGTTGTCCACTCAAATCTAATGACTTCCAGTTCATCTCTTTCTGTTCTCTCCACTCAAATCTAAAGATGACTTCCAGTTCATCTCTTCCTTTGTCCACTCAAACCTAATGTTGACTTCCAGTCCATCGCTTGCTGATGTTCACTTACAGGTAACGTCTTCCAGTGCAGCTCTTGATGTTGGTCACCTGCAGGTAACGTCTTCCAGTCCAGCTCTTGTTGTTGTCCACTGACTAATAACTTTGCCTCCAGTTCATTCCATGATGCGGTCCACTTACAGGTATCACAGTCTTCCATTCCACCCACTCATGTGGTCTATCCACACATCACGTTGTCTTTACGTTCAGTTCTTGATTAAGTTCACCCACATGTAACTCTGTCATCCAGTTAATCTCCCGATGTTGTCCGCCCAGACGTAACGCTGTCTTATAGTTCATCTCTTGATGTTGTCCATTCCCACTCAGTGTTGTCTTCCAGCTCATCTGTTGATATTTGTCAGCCACACACACCGTTGTCTTCCAATCATTCCCTAGACATTGTTTACACACAAGTAACGTCTTTTTCCAGTTCATCTCTTTATGTGCCCACCCACAAGCACAAGTGCCTTCCAGAAATCCAGTTTTGCCCATGGGACATAATTTATGCATGTCCCATCTCATCCCGTACAGCTGGCAGGCTTGTCCTTGGGACATGTTTTTCTGTCCCATCCAATGGTAATTATGTCTGTCCCATCCCATCCCATCCAATCCCTACACTATTCAGAAAATCACCCTTTTGTCCCATGGGATCCCTGTAGGATTCCCATGTCCAAGCCTGCCTGAGATATCAATATCTTGATATTGTCCACCCCAATTTAAAGTTAACAGAAATGGAAAACAGTAGTCACGTGGGCATATAGATTGGTAGGTAAATATTTTGACAGATAGGTAGGTAAGAATTAGGTAGAGCAGATACGAGGGGAAGTCAATAAGTAAGTCACTTTTTTTCGCGATTCCATCCTGTTTCAGGATATTGCGGTCAACATCAGCATCCTTCAGCTGTATGCTGGTTCCTAGGCTAGATTACGCTCATCAGCACGCCACGACTTTCTGAGCGACCGGCTCCATACTCTCATAAGTCACTGGCGCGACTCGAACCGCTTCCAATTCTCTTGCGCTCACGTTAACCACGATAGTATTTCGGGGTAACGGAGAAATCTGCTAACCTCTCTGCCAGGGAGACCGGCAGTAAGTCACAAATGGCTGTAGAAAAATAACTTAATATGATAACAACTTGAAACAGTTTATTTTTACATATACATTGTCTCTTTATTTCTCAACATAATTTCCACCAACATTGATGCACTTATCCCATCGTTTTATCAGTCATCCCAAACTGGTTGCATAGAACTGCGTGCTCTGTTTTCTAAACCAAGTTTTCACTTCACATTCAACTTCGGCGTATTTTACGAAATGTCTCCCGCCAAGGTGGGTTTTCAGAGGACCAAACAGGGTAAACTCGCTAGGGGCTAAGTATGGTTGATGTTCCAGAACTTCCCACCTTACTTGGTTATTTTTCTCCTTAGTTAATCTAGCCGTACGTGGTCTGGCATTGTCATGCAGAAGCAAGACTCCTCTAATCAACAGTCCCGGACGTTTTCTTCGAATTGCGTCACGAAGCATCGAAAGACCTTCACAGTACGATACAGGATTCACACTGTCAGCTTCTTCTTGAAATTGTCACTTCTAATCATCTCCTCCATCCGCTGCACGGATGCTTCTTTTGCAATCTCAACAGGACGACCTGATCGGATTTAATCAACAATTTTAGAGCGTCCTTGAGAAAATGTGTCTACCCAGCTATGCAACGCTTTACGGGACAAACATTTGTCAGCATAAACAGGAAGCATTTCCTTATGAATGTCCTTTGCATGCAGTCCTTTTGCCCACAAAAAACGCACAACAGCACGTTTCTCTTTGATTGTACACTCCGTAAGTACAGTCGCCATACATATGCGCTGCGCATGCGCATGAGACACCTAGCGCCACCTGGCGAACGGGAATATAAAGTTCAATGTTGCTGTCACCTAATGACACATTGACATATTGACTCGCCCTCACATATAGCTAGACAAATAGAGACGTTGATAGATAGGTACTGTGTAGGTAGATATTTAGAAATGTAGGTGATGGATACAGAGATTGGTAGGTAGGTAAGTAGGGAGATAAGTAGGTAAGTAGGTAAGTAGATAGGTAGGTAGGTAGGTAAGTAGGTAGGTAGGCAGGTAGGTAAGTAGGTAATTAGGTAGGTAAGTAGGTAGGTAAGTAGGTAAGTAAGTAGTTTGGTAGGTAAGTAGGTAGGTAAGTAGGTAGGTAAGTAGGTAAGTAGGTAAGTAGGTAGGTAAGTAAGTATGTAGGTAGGTAGGTAGGTAGGTAAGTAGGTAGGTAGGTAGGTAGGTAGGTGGGTGGGTATGTAGGTAAGTAAGTAAGTAGGTAGGTAAGTAGGTAGATAGGTAGGTAGGTATGTAGGTAAGTAGGTAGGTAAGTAAGTAGGTAGGTAGTATGTAAGTAGGTAGGTAGGTGGGTAGGTAGGTAGGTAGAAAGACTGGTAAGTTGGGTGATAGTAATGGTGGTTACTACTAAGTAGTATATATACTACTATATATACATAATATTTGTGATTTTAAACTATTCACATAAAATTGAAGTCATATCACTGTGCATGTAGGTAGGTAAACGGGTGGGAAGATAAATGGGTATACATATGACAGGTACAGTTATATTTAAAGTGAGTTTTTAATAAAATGTATTACTGTTATTTTTCTAACCAAATAAAAGAATGCAACCGGTTATGCATGTTGCGTATAATGATTCAACTGGCATTTTACCTCTATCGCTGTACATATTTTCCGTTACCACTAAGGACAATGACTTCAGCAAAAATTTGCGATGACGAAAAATAAACAAATGGGATTGTCAAAATCCTTCAGTGAAAAAAAACCGTTTCCGTTAGTTTAATTTGTTTTACATGTGTTTTAAACTGTTGAAAATTCCGCAATTAATGGTGTCTTCTTTTAGCATTTTCGCTAGATATCTACTGGGATAGATATATGTCTGCAAGCTTACGTTTTAAAACAACTGAATATAAAGTTAGTTACTGACGGTAAGCGGGATAAAGTGAACGTGTGAAACTTTAATTATATACATAATATTTGTGATTTTAAACTGTTCACATAAAATTGAAGTCATGTCACTACAGCTCAACGTGGCATATTCTCTGGCAATGTTAATTTTGGTGCTTGCTGTGCTTACCAGAGCCCAGAAATTCGGCGAGGCTAAACTGGTATACGAGTGGAAATTCTTGGAGTTCCAATGGCCATCTGAAAGTGTGAAGCGGCAGTTATTGCTAACGGTTCTTACGTTCCCAACAGGAGTCTGTTGACAGGGATAAAGGTATTGGTATATTACTTTACTTTCCTTGTATGCACCATATATATAGTATGTGTACATTTTCTTTTGAGGGGTATTATATTGTTTTGCTTTATTACGCGATGCCATTTATTTAATATTAATGTAATCATGATCAGAGTTATTATTCTTATTAAATCTGGTCTTTCGGGAATGATGGGTTACATCTGTGATCTTTTGAGAATGATTGGTTATATTTGTGATCTTTTGAGAATTCATTCATTCATTCATTCATTCATTCATTCACTCAGTAGCATGTCCTTTGCAGAATTTCGCTCCCATAACCACCTTCCAAAAAACGTCTCAGTCATAAGCAAGATGTCGCGAGTCCGATACACCCATCTGGAGATCATCTGCCACATCCTGTACCCATCTTCTCTTTGGCCTTCCTCTCCCTCTCTTCCCAGTCATATACCCCTCCATTATTTTTATCTCCTAACTTTCATGACGTTTCAAGTGACCAAAATATGTCAACTTTCTTTGTTTTGTCGTCTTCAGTAGCCAACCTTCTTCAATATGCAGATTTTGTCGCATGAATGCATTGTTCTGTTCTGCATTATAAATATTTTTAGAACCCGTCTATAACATTTATATTCAAAGGCATTTGTGCGCTGTTCAGCTTGTTTAGTAAGTGTCCAAGCTTCACAAGCGTATGTTGCAATGTGAAAGATGCATGCTCTTAAAAATCTAATTTTCTTTTGATAATGCATGATTATATTCGTGATCTTTTGAGAATGAGGTTTATACCTGTTGATTATGTGGTTGTTTCGGGATTTGAAATTTAAATATTGAGCACAACCCACTACTGGCAACGCCGATCACATTCTGGTATGAACCTAAGGCCTATCCACGTCAATATGGAAGCACTATACTCGAGTTTCGCCCTCGTTTGAGCTCGTCAGTAGTGCATATCCCTGACTGGATCCGGAAACAGTCCCGGATCACGCGTGTGAAGCGGGTGTGTAACCACGCGGCACACACTGGATACACCAAATTATCACAACAGAATATCACAACGCTACCCATCGTAGGCTATGCTCAAGATTGCCCAATCGCCGCGACCGACGTCCGTCAATCGATGGGACCCGAACGATCAGGACTTCTCACTTGCAAGGAACACCAGGCCTCCTAAATCCAGTGAGCAATTCATTGGCACCTTGCCGTCTTGACAGACGATAGTTTGTGCTCTAAAAAGGCATAATAACTTTTAGACCAGGGATGGAGTTATTGCCTCTCCATAGCACAAAGCCTGGGCTAAAAATATAGAGATCATGTGTTGCCCATGCAGCATGATCCCTCTCTCGGCCTGCCTAGTTCACTCCAGAGGAAAGGTAACACCCCTACATCTGGAACAAGACAAGCTGCAGAAGCTGCCGGATCAGCAAAGCAATGCTCTAACTGTCCGCCTGTCGGAGCTTCGATCCTAGACCAGTCGCCAACCAAGACTTAGGGCCTGGTCTGCCCTGCCATGACAATTTTGTCTTTAGCTTGCATTTCCTCGCACCAGGATAAGGCTTGTACCCTCCCAATTGTGCTCTTCCGCCCGAAGCCGTTGGCACAATGTGGGGTGTCGGGTTTGGTAAGCGCCGCACAACGTTCGGCGCTAACAGAAACCAGGTAGTACCGTCTACTGTTATACGGTAGCTCAGTCATATCTGACTAAGACCTGAATCAATTGATTATGTGGTTGTTTCGGGATTTGAAATTTAAATATTGAGCACAACCCACTACTGGCAACGCCGATCACATTCTGGTATGAACCTAAGGCCTATCCACGTCAATATGGAAGCACTATACTCGAGTTTCGCCCTCGTTTGAGCTCGTCAGTAGTGCATATCCCTGACTGGATCCGGAAACAGTCCCGGATCACGCGTGTGAAGCGGGTGTTTAACCACGCGGCACACACTGGACACACCAAATTATCACAACAGAATATCACAACGCTACCCATCGTAGGCTATGCTCAAGATTGCCCAATCGCCGCGACCGACGTCCGTCAATCGATGGGACCCGAACGATCAGGACTTCTCACTTGCAAGGAACACCAGGCCTCCTAAATCCAGTGAGCAATAATCAATTGATTATGTGGTTGTTTCGGGATTTGAAATTTAAATGGTTACACACCCGCTTCACACGCGTGATCCGGGACTGTTTCCGGATCCAGTCAGGGATATGCACTAATGACGAGCTCTAACGAGGGCGAAACTCGAGTTTATACCTGTGATAATTCCAGAATTAATGGTAGTATATGTGGTCTTTAGAGAATGTTTGGTTATATTTGTGATCTTTGGAGAATGTGTTGTTATATTTGTGATCTTTAGAGAATGTGTGGTTATATTTGTGATCTTTAGAGAATGTGTGGTTATATTTGTGATCTTTGGAGAATGTGTGGTTATATTTGTGATCTTTGGAGAATGTGTGGTTACATTTGTGATCTTTAGAGAATGTGTGGTTATATTTGTGATCTTTAGAGAATGTGTGGTTATATTTGTGATCTTTGGAGAATGTGTGGTTATATTTGTGATCTTTAGAGAATGTGTGGTTATATTTGTGATCTTTAGAGAATGTGTGGTTATATTTGTGATCTTTAGAGAATGTGTGGTTATATTTGTGATCTTTAGAGAATGGGTGGTTATATGTGTGATCTTTAGAGAATGAGTGGTTGTATTATATTTGTGATCTTTCGAGAACGAGTGGTAGTACGTGTGGTCGTTTGAGAATGATTGGCGGGGGATGTGGTGCTGTTGTGAGAGGTCGTTCAGCTAGTTTATCATGTACTGTCATCTTAAAAATGTTGTCGGTAGTCCACCGATGTGTTGCCGGGGTTCTTAAGGAAAACAAATAACAGTCACACTTTAACCTACCATGCATGCCGTAAGATGCTATTATGGAGGCTTGGCCTGGGACGGGCTACCACATCCTATTTTGTTTTAAAACTGTAGCTGTGAAATTCAACCGACCATGAACAAGTCTATAGATAGGGAAAGAAGATTCGCTCAACAAATCAAAATGAAAGGAGGCGCGTTTAACAGATGTCCGGTGACAATAGGAGAAAATCACCAGGAGTCTGAATCGCAGACTTACCTTTCATTCACCCTGAAACATCTCCAGAATTGGCACTTGGATGGAATGGTGGAGCTATATACGAACTGAGAAAGACAGCACCAGTTGATGGGAAATGATTGGGCAGATTGGTGCCAGTTGGCTGAGGTCCTCTAATAGAGTGGGACATAGGGAACAAAAGAGGAACAAGCAACACGGGTGAACAGGTTTATCCACAGACATCTGCTGTTTATACTTTTGATAACTTTTATAGATTGATTGATCGGTTAGATGATTGATTGATTGATTGATTGATTGATTGATTGATTATAAGTTACAAACATGAGTCCTGTGCTGTGAAGATGTCAGCGGCATGTGCATTCCTTCAGTACACTGATGATGAATGTATCAAGGTCAAGTCTGCCACTGCTACATATGATAAAAATGTTAGTTGCATATCCTTTAGAGGACGTCGCAGTCAACCCCAACATTGTTTGGCTGTTTGTGTCTCATGGCAAGTTTGCATTCAGTAGTTTGCCATTGCTTTCTGAACGACCGGCACCCATACCATTTTATTTTTAAAAAATACCCAATGCAAGTTGATAATGTTGACACCAGGTTCTTTAAAGTTGGCCAACAATAGCCCTTCATGGTCAAAAATGCGCCCAGCATAACCTTACCAGCGGAAACCTGTAACTTGAATTTTTTGGCTTTTGGTGATCCAGCATGCTTCCATTGCATGCTCTGTTTTGCTGCTAGGCTCAAAGTAGTGACACCATGATTCATCGACTGCCATTATGCGGAAGAGAAATGCATCACCCTCCACTCTATAACGCTGCAAGTGGTTCAAACGCCATCGCATGCGTTCCTCTTTTTGATGGTCGGTCAACATCCGTGGTACCAACTGTAAACACATCTTCCGATATTGCAGTTTCTTACGTTTTGAATTGTCCCAGTTGACACGTCAAATTCGCAGACCTGTCGCATGTAAAATTAAAACAAAAAATAAAAACCCTTTACACGCATTGAGTCATATTGGGTAAATGGGGCTCGCCCCATAATTCTGGCGACCAATTTGACTCGATGACGTAATTATTGCTTCCCACGTTTTTACTTCAACGATCATGTTCCTGTACCTATATTAGGCTGGGTGGACATAGGAGCGGAAATCCGACTGGATGGGATTTCGAATACAAGACCATCAGGCAGGTAGGCCAGCTGCTAGCCACTGCGCCACCACGGCTTCACCTGTTGTATATGGTATATGGTATATGGTATTATTTGTCTCCAATTTCCCTACAGAGCGTGCCTTTAAACTGTACTGTGGCGAAGGAGTTACGAAAGCAATTCGCAATCCCGCATACCGCGTTCGAAACACAGCTGCGGGCGATTTGGAAGCAGACCGACTTGCGTTGATTTTCCTACAGTAGTATGAGTAACGCCGGTCTCCCTGGTCGAGGGATTAGCAGCTTTCTCCGTAACCCCGAATACACTCGTGGTTGACGTGAGCGCACGAGAACTGGAAGCGATTCGAGTTGCGCCAGTGACTTATGAGAGTATGGAGCCGGTCGCTCAGAAAGCAATGGCAAACTACTGAGCGTAATCTTACCAAGAAATCAACAATCAGCTGGAAGATGCTGATGTTGACAGCGATGTCCTGTAAAGGATATGCAAAACATTTAGTACGAGTAACGGTTGTTCAGAAAACAATAGCAAACTACTGAACGTAAACGAGCCAAGAAATCACAAACAGCCAAAATATTTTGGGGTTGACTGCGACTTCCTTTATAGGATATGGCAACTTAAAATTTTGTATGTGCCCTGACAGTAAAGTCAGCAGATCAGGACACTTATCATCTCGGACCTCTATTTGAATGAGGTAGTTTCATCCATGGCGTCGAAGAGATGATATAATTATATAATTTCACAATTAGCATCACAGCTAACCTCTGTGGAGCATCTAAAGTGTAAAGAGGCGAACACAAAGGCAGCTCATATATATATATATATATATATATATATATATATATATATATATATATATATATATATATATATATATATATATATATATATATATATATATATATAATATATATATATATACGGAGTCTCAGATGTCCACAGGCTCCGTGGCCAAGGTGTTACAGGCGGAGTTCGTAATCTCGCACACCTCGTTTCGAAACACAACTGCAGGCGATTTTGGCAGCACACCGGCAGCGTTGAGTTGTTTATAAAATTGTATGGGTGCCCGTTGTTCAAAAAGCAATGGCAAACTACTGAACGTAAAGATATCAAGAGATTACAAACAGCCCAAAAGGGCTGGGGTTGACTGCAACTTCCTGTAACGGCTATGTAACTAACTTTAACGCAGATGTCCACACAATAGTTGCATTGACTGTCTCTACTTTAGTTGGTGTTTAAGACGACATTCTTCTCTCCAGGGTTTGCCGTCTTTCAAAACACCTCGTCAACACATCGGTCATAGAATGACAACTCAGTCTTCTAGGTGAGGAAGTGCTAACTGCGAGAGCACCGACTTCATTGTATCGGGTTCGATTCCATCAGACTCAGTATTCTTGTCTCAGAGCAGTCTGTAGAATGCGTCGCATGTGCCACGAACTCTGTAACTCAAACGACGACAACAGGGGTGGCCGTAAAAATCTGCACTAGTGAAACACATGATAGAGTCAGAACAAAGAATCCATTGCATTCGTGGCGAACACAAAGAATCCATTGCATTCGTAGCGCGAGGCAAATTGTATGACCACTTCATGACAGTTAAACAAGTTAGTTTCATATTCTTTACAGGATGTAGCAGTCAACTCCAGCATTATTTGGCTGTGTGCGTTTCCCGGGCAAGTTTCACGTTCAATGGCTTGCCATTACTTTCTGAACGACCGGCTCTCATACCATTGTATGAAAACTAACGCAAGGCGGTCTGCCTCCAAATCGTCCGCAGCTCGTTGTTTCGAACGCGGTATGCAGGATTAGGAATTGCATACGTAACACCTTGCATACGTAACACCTTCCACGTAACACCCGAATCCAGGGGATCATTCTCTCCAAAGTTGTCAAAACATCTTAACATCGTTGCATCCGACATAAGAGATAAATCTTTGTCTTCCGGATGTTTCACCAACCAACAATATATACACATGTGAGTTTGGTCTGTGTCTCTGAGTGTGATGTGTGTGCGTGTACCAATGAAAGTTTATTCACTATTTATTTATTTGCCATGCAGGTGTATAAAGACAACGTGTACCTGACCATTCCAAGATGGATCTGGACGAATGGGCATCCCGTAACCCTGGCTAAAGTCATTACCGTGGGTGATGCAGATGTACTAGCTCCGTACCCAAACTGGGCGGCTCAAAAACAAGGCGACTGTCATGCGTTACAGTATGTTCAAAGCATGGAGATTGATCCCACACAGGTCGCATGTACGTTGTAGATACTGGTCGAATTGGGAACAAGTTGAATCTATGCCCGGCTAAAATTGTAGTCTACGATCTAAATACTGACAAAGAGTTGCAGAGATACGAGATTGCAGATGATGCTGCCAGCAGAACCAATAATTTCCTCAACGATGTAGTTCTGGACTATGTTGATGGACAAGTCACATATGCCTACATAACAAACACTATGGAACGCCGTATTACAGTTTACGATTTTAATAACCGCGTTGCTTATTACCTAGAAGACCCATCCATGGAAGCTGAAGGCAACAATGCTTCTGTTATGAGCATCAATGGCAAGGACTACAACATATCGGTGGCTGTAGATGGTATAGCAATGTCTCCTGATTTTAAGTATGTCTATTATTGTGTTCTAGGCGGATACAACCTGTATCAAGTCCCTACATCGTCTCTAAGGACTCCGCATCGCTCAGAAAACACTGGTCTTAGGCATGTGGGGAAAAAGATATCCCAAACAGACGGACTGGCTCACGGGAGCAGATATCTGTATTATGGAGCGCTCGGTCTCAATGCAGTGTATTATTGGGATTCAGAAGCGGACATGGCAGCTCAGAAAAGTACTACAGATCGGGTAACTCTAACAACGCAGGTTGAGTTAATCAGAAACAATATAACCACACAATGGCCAGATACGTTTAGTTTTGATGAACGCGGATGGATCTGGTTTGTTTCTAATCGACTTCAAGACTTTCTGGGGACTACAGGGCTTCCTACGAATGGAGATTCTTATATGAGAGTGTGGAAGGTTTTTGTTAATGAAACAAGCTATTTACACGGAGCAGACAGGCGGACACAGATAGGAAATAGTGCGACAACGTTTACCCCATTCATTGTTTCGTCTGGACATGGCTTGTGTTTTGTTGTCCTAATATGTTTAGCAGTTTCTAGAATGTCAGACACCATGACGGTTGTGTAGTTATATTATAGAATGTGTTCAATTGAATAACGCAGAGTTTCAAACTAAAGGAAACAATCGTCTAAAGAGAGTTAATTGCCAAGTACAGCTGAGAGAATCTGTCCCATTAGGTCCACTTGTTGCGTTGAACTTACCAGCATTCCAATATCCATAATGTTTTCTTGGCATTTAACGTAATCTATAAAGAAGGTGTGTTTGTTTCCTTGGTAATTATTCGATGATGAGCGGTGTAGATATTTAGAAGGTAAAGACACACATAATGCATATTCATCTTGAGAACACTAACGAAGAGAATGACTGAAATGAACAGAGGTATATATTTGTACTTTATTGACTCACTAAGGTTTTTTATAAGTTTAATAGAAACGAAGAAAACATTAGGATGCTGGCAATTTTAAACATTGATAGTAAACATCTGAGAATATTAAAGAACATGCTTTTGGCAACAAAGATCAGCCATAAGAATTGACAACCAGTTAAACAAAAACTATTCAAAATATTAAACAACAGTGTTGTGTACGATCACCCGATATTTTCAATCCGTACATCCAAATCCATTCTGCATTATGCATATGTCAAGAATGTCAGTTGGTCGGCGTAATATAAACAACATGCATTATACTGTCGACATGGTTTTGGTCGCTGAAAATGAAACCCAGTTAGAAGACGAGATAGAAATAAATGCAACAGAAAGTCACAGCAAAGAACTTAGTCAGAATAACAGAAAAGTAGAAGTAATGGTTATTACACATCACAATTGTATACGCAAGTGCAACATCAGATGGGAGATTATTGAGGGAGTTAAATATAGAATTGTCCACGAAAAGCCAAAATTTTACAAAATGAAGAATATTCTCAGCAATGTATCTGTATCAGTCAATTTGAGAAAACAGAGTTCTTAAAAGCTATATTGGGACAATCCTGATATGCGGAAGCGAATCATGGACAATTAGCAGACAGATGAGGAATTATGTGGAGGATGCGGATATCTGGTTTTATTGAAGAATTATGAGAACACTTTGGACAGACTGAAAGAGCCATAAAGATAACGAAAGAAGTTAACTAGCGAAGAGAACTGGCTACTGGCATCAGAAGATGACAGTTCGCATTCTTTGAGCATGTCATGAGAAGATGCAAGCAAGAGTACGTCGTCAAAACAGGAAAGTTTGAGGAACAGACGGGCAGGGGAAGACAAAGAGTGAATATGCTGGACAGTTCGACATGATGGCATGGAGGAACATCAGTATCAGAAATGACTGGCTGCATACGAGACAGAAGGCTGTGGAAGGTTGCGATCATTAACGCCACATGGCCTGGACTATAAGAAGATTTACTCAGTATTTATCTAAATATTTGCAGAATGTGTATAACTTTGCTTGTGTTACCTCGGCAATTAGCAGAATTGGTGCAGACTGCATGTATGTGTTCTTGTTATTTAACATAGTGTGTAGATTGCATGTTTTCTTCTTTAGTATGTAAATGAATATGTGTATAATGATGTTTCTTTTCTCGGTGCTAAATTAGTATGTAACAGAATGTGTGTAAAGTATGGTTATAATACTGTTTCTTTCCTGTATTTAATTGGTATGTAACAGAATGTGTGTAGAATATGTGTATTTCTCCTTGGTATTTATCATATCAACTATTACCATACTGAAACATTCAAATATATCATGTCTGCAGAACGACAGACAATAAATAGTATATTCACACCAACCCTATGCTACCAATCTCAAACTTGGACATGATCCAAATCACACTTACGCAAAATCAACACATGTGAAATGAGATGCCCGAGGAGAGCAGCCAATTTAACAATCTGATGCCGAGTAAAAAATGTTGTAATCAGACAGACAGTGGGATCAACATCTTGTGTCACATTTAACAAAAGACAGAAAATCAAATAGTTTGGCCATCTCGTTAGAATGCAACACCATCAACTGCCAGCACTGGCCCTACATCAAAGATTATCTGCGACGAGAGCAAGAGGACGCCCGATAAGAAAATGGATTGAGGACATCAAAGACGTACAATCTCACGGAATGACACTATCCAGTGCGACCCATCGGGCGCTGGAGCGCCAATTATTCCTCCCCACGCCACTTGATGGCAAAAGTGGAAGATGATGATGATGATTATTTATTAGAATGTTTATAGAATGCATGTATTTTTCTTCGGTGTTCAACTGTAATTAATCTGAATAAAAGCGTGTATTCCCCCAACACCCCTGCCGGTGTTTTCTTGATGTTTAGCAGATTCTGTGAAGAACGAGTGCATTTTTCTACTGTGTTTAATTAATATTAAACATAAAGTGTGCAGAATGTCTGCATTGTTCCGTGGTATTTAACATCATTTGTATAGAATGCTTGCATATTTACTAGGTGTTCACATAGTGTTTAACAGAATGGCCATGGAATGCATGTATGTTCCCTTGTTGTTCACCATAATATAAGAATGCGTATTTTCCTTGGTATTTACTATCATTTGTAACTTATGTCTGTAAACTTTTAAAGTGTTTCTGTAGCGAGTAAAATGTGTGTAGAATTTGTGCAGAATGTGTGTAGGATGTTTGTAGAATATGCGTTGAATGTGTGTAGAATGTGTGTAGAACGTGTGTAGAATTGTGTAGAACGTGTGTAGAATTATGTAGAATATGTGTAAAACGTGTGTAGAATTATGTACAACGTATGTAGAATTATGTAGAACGTGTGTAGAAAGTGTGTAGAATGTGTGTAGAACGTGTGTAGAAAGTGTGTAGAATTCTATAGAACGTGCGTAGAACGTGTGTAGAATTGTGTAGAACGTGCGTAGAAAGTGTGTAGAATGTGTGTAGAATGTGTGTAGAATGTGTGTAGAACGTGTGTAGAATGTGTGTAGAATGTGTGTATAACGTGTGTAGAATGTGTGTAGAACTTGTGTAGAACGTGTGTAGAATGTGTATAGAATGTGTGTAGAACATGTGTAGAACGTGTGTAGAACGTGTGTAGAACGTGTGTAGAATGTGTGTAGAACTTGTGTAGAACTTTTGTAGAACGTGAGTAGAATGTGTATAGAATGTGTGTAGAATATGTGTAGAATGTGTGTAGAATGTGTGTAGAATGTGTGTAGAACGTGTGTAGAACGTATGTGGAATGTGTGTAAAACTTGTGTAGAACGTGTGTAGAATGTGTGTAGAATGTGTGTAGAACGTGTGTAAAATGTGTGTAGAAAGTGTGTAGAATGTGTATAGAATGTGTGTAGAACGTGTGTAGAATGTGTGTAGAATGTGTGTAGAACTTGTGTAGAACGTGTGTAAAACGTGTATAGAATGTGTGTAGAACTTGTGTAGAACTTTTGTAGAACGTGAGTAGAATGTGTATAGAATGTGTGTAGAATATGTGTGGAATGTGTGTAAAATGTGTGTAGAATGTTGTAGAACGTGTGTAGAACGTATGTGGAATGTGTGTAAAACTTGTGTAGAACGTGTGTAAAATGTGTGTAGAACGTGTGTAGAATGGTATAGAATGTGTGTAGAACGTGTGTAAAATGTGTGTATAATGTGTGTAGAACTTGTGTAGAACGTGTGTTGAACGTGTATAGAATGTGTGTAGAACATGTGTAGAATGTGTGTAGAATGTGTATAGAATGTGTGTAGAACATGTGTAGAATGTGTGTAGAACGTGTGTAGAATGTGTATAGAACGTGTGTAAAATGTGTGTAGAGCGTGTATAGAATGTGTGTAGAACGTCTTTAGAACGTGTGTACAATGTGTGTAGAACGTATGTGGAATGTGTGTAGAATGCCAGCCACTGAGCTACAGTGGCTCACGAATACTATAAAATATAAGAATGGAGGTCAGCATGGCCGAATGGATAAGACGCTCGTTTTTGAACTTCCGGTGAGTTGATGCGGAGGTAGCAGGTTCAACCCCTTCCCGTTTAGGTTTGGACCTAAAA
>JACEFZ010005892.1:0-53452 GCA_014155875.1 Cepaea nemoralis | reverse complement strand
AACAACACGATAACACACAAAATACATTCACTGATTTCAACAAAAAAATAATCACAAAAAAAAATATTCTTTTCCCTTTGACTTATTTGCCAACATCAACAGAAGACCAGTACTACAGTAACAATACACAACAAACATAATCACATATATTCATCTGTTAATCAGGCTCACTTCCAGCACAAATCATGGTAAAAACACAGAAGACCAGTACTACAGTAACAATACACAATAAACATAATCACATATATTCATCTGTTAATCAGGCTCACTTCCAGCACAAATCATGGTAAACATACAGAAGACCAGTACTACAGTAACAATACACAATAAACAAACACACAATTGTATGTAGCAACTGACATTCACTAAGCAAGCAAAGTTCAAATGTGGCAACTAAGTCAAATATAACAACTTGAATCTACACAACAATCACAGAATTATTACAATAAGGTAGAGGCATTTAGAACAGGCAGAGCTCATGCAACAGTGGTTGTTCCCAATATGAACAGTTATCACTATTTACTCCATTTTCCTTATTCAGACGTGAACCTGAATATAATTGCAAGAAACGACAATTAGGTTGTTGACATTTCCATAGAGTTGGTCTCCATTGGAGTCAGTGTGAGACAATATTTTCTCACAGCATGTGTTTCGCTATCATTGTATTAATTCCATAGTCAGAATATTACATACTGACTCAATTTAATATCACTCACTCATTATTCTCCAACAGATATTAAACTGCATTCAAATCAACTAGTGCTAACTGTCTATAGCCATGCTAGTATGTACTTACAGTAAAAGACAGCACAGAATCATTGGCTGCATCAGAGACCGGAATCTTCTTGGCATCCTGTCACAAATCAGTAGAAAATACACACAAATATCATTAGCTTGACTAGTTGACTGGTTGTTAAATTATAGTCGACAGTTTCCCAAGGAGCCGTCAGTGGGACATCCCACAACTAGATGTACTACACAACTTCATGCTTGTACTATGGATATTCTGTCAGAATGCAGCGCACAGATTTAAGCCGTCTTCATGCACACATACACACATATCCTTGTTCCTCTTTTCGGTCGTCCATATTTTGTCTTGGGTGTATTTGTGTTGTGCCTATTCACAGAAAAACAGCTCCTATTGGCCAACACATCCAACTACTGTGAGCATTTGTTAGCCGGGTTACCTTCCCGGGTGTCCACGCAACCTGCCCACAGAACAGATATCCACATGTTCATGCAACCTGCCCACAGCAGATACCCACAGTGTGGTATATCAATGGATACTAATGACAGTAGAAACAGTATTCACACAACTACCAGACGCTGTTCAAACCAATGCACTAATACTGGCTGTAAAATTTAGTTTTATGATAAAACATGTAAATTGTATTCAAATCCAACTGTTTGGAACACCACAAGAAACTTAACTGAATGTCAATGTATTTTGAAAGTGGGGGATTGTTTGCAAACTGGTCTCAGCCAGAATATGCTAGCAAGTTGTGAACTATTGTTTACTATGGTAACCGGCAAACATTTTCCAGTTATCATTTTCCAGCAAAACATTCCTTTAGTGTCATTTCAGCCATGCTGACTTTGTGTGTGCTGCTCTCCAGAAATTGTCTACACATTCAGTCACTCACCCCTTATGGTCTAGATACTCTAGCTGCCACTCGCTCTAAACTTTCACCCTAGCCTAATCATGTATGATTAATATCACTCTCTAACGGCACATTATATTGCATGAATTACTCACTCCTAAAGGTGTCGACATTCTATCCAACGTTTCTAAGATCCTCTGGGCTGTGGCACTGGTAGTCGCTTGAAAGTTGTTTCTCGCATTGTGTGGCCGCACTTGTTTCCTCAGTGGCAATGATGACTACAAGAAAACACACTTCATTAATACCAGTGTAACCAGGCATTTATTCAACCACAAAATTACATGTTTACACCAGTGTAACCAGGCATTTATTCAACCACAAAATTACATGTTTACACCAGTGTGACCAGGCATTTATTCAACCACAAAATTACATGTTTACACCAGTGTAACCAGACATGTAATCAACCACAAAATTACATGTTTACACCAGTGTAACCAGACATGTAATCAACCACAAAATTACATGTTTACACCAGTGTAACCAGGCATGTAATCAACCACAAAATTACATGTTTACACCAGTGTAACCAGGCATGTAATCAACCACAAAATTACATGTTTACACCAGTGTAACCAGGCATGTAATCAACCACAAAATTACATGTTTACACCAGTGTAACCAGGCATGTAATCAACCACAAAATTACATGTTTACACCAGTGTAACCAGGCATGTAATCAACCACAAAAGTACATGTTTACACCAGTGTAACCAGGCATATATTCAACCACAAAATTACATGTTTACACCAGTGTAACCAGACATGTAATCAACCACAAAATTACATGTTTACACCAGTGTAACCAGGCATGTATTCAACCACAAAATTACATGTTTACACCAGTGTAACCAGGCATGTATTCAACCACAAAATTACATGTTTACACCAGTGTAACCAGACATGTAATCAACCACAAAATTACATGTTTACACCAGTGTAACCAGGCATGTAATCAACAAAAAATTACATGTTTACACCAGTGTAACCAGGCATGTATTCAACCACAAAATTACATGTTTACACCAGTGTAACCAGACATGTAATCAACCACAAAATTACATGTTTACACCAGTGTAACCAGGCATGTATTCAACCACAAAATTACATGTTTACACCAGTGTAACCAGACATGTAATCAACCACAAAATTACATGTTTACACCAGTGTAACCAGACATGTAATAATCACAAAAGTACATGTTTACACCAGTGTAACCAGGCATGTATTCAACCACAAAATTACATGTTTACACCAGTGAACCAGACATGTAATCAACCACAAAATTACATGTTTACACCAGTGTAACCAGACATGTAATCAACCACAAAAGTACATGTTTACACCAGTGTAACCAGACATGTATTCAACCACAAAATTACATGTTTACACCAGTGTAACCAGACATGTATTCAACCACAAAATTACATATTTACACCAGTGTAACCAGGCATTTATTCAACCACAAAATTACATTTACACCAGTGTAATCAGGCATGAATTCAACCACAAAATTACCTGTTTACACCAGTGTAACCAGGAATGTGTTTAACCAGAAATTGACAGTAAGTGTACACAGAAATTCAACACAACCATATGGGAATCTATACAGTTGTCAGCATTACAAGTTTTATCATTCTGCTTCAGGCTGACCAAAAGTCGGGTAAGACTAACAAAAGTACTTGTCAGTCTTCTTTGAAATAAGGACCTGGCCTTCATTCGGAAAATTATGGTCAAGAGAGGACTGAGCAGTGGAAGGTTGGTCACATGGGTTGACAACAAGACATGAAGCATGGTCACTAGGATTGATGATTAGAAATTAAAGTTGGTCACAGTACTACTAGACACACAAAGCTTGGTCACTAGGATTGATGATTAGATATTGAAGTTGGTCACAGTACTACTAGACACACAAAGCTTGGTCACTAGGATTAATGATTAGACATTGAAGTTGGTCACAGTACTACTAGACACACAAAGCTTGGTCACTAGGATTGATGATTAGACATTGAAGTTAGTGACAGTACTACTAGACACACAAAGGTTAGTCACTAGGGTTGATGATTAGATATTAAAGTTGGTCACAGTACTACTAGACACACAAAGGGTTGACAACCAGACATGAAAATTGGTCACATGGACTGTGGCAACTGAGCATAGGGAAACGCCCATTGTAGAAATCAGTCGTGAGAGGTAATGGCGAAGTAGAGGGCTGATTGCACCAGCTAATTATGAAATAACTGCATGCAACATTCATCTCAATGTAAACCTGCGTACAGGTAGCCATCATAAGATGAGACATGTCTCTACAGTTTGTCTATGAGACCACACTTGCCTGTACAGTTTATCTTTGAGATATGTTCAGCAACAAGTAATTTCAAACAGAACAAAAGCACATGTCAGGATGCTGGTGAACACTTAAAATAATGTATCAGGACGTTGGAAGGCAGGCAGCTTGGAGAAGCTACAATCCATCAGGTTGTCCAGAGGTTACTGTATGCACTAGAAGTGAGGCTCACTGATACAACAATCCCCAGTGAACAGTTGCAGAGTGCATGTCATGACACATAACAATAGTGTTTATGTTCATAGACATATATATGGGAGCAGTATGTAACATGTAATGACACATTAGACACACAAAGCTTGGTCACTAGGATTGATGATTAGATATTAAAGTTGGTCACAGTCCTACTAGACACAAAGCTTGGTCACCTGGGGTTGACAACCAGACATGAAAGTTGGTCATCATGGACCGTGGCAACTGAGCATAGGGAAACGGCCATTGTATAAATCAGTCATGTGGGGTAATGGCGAAGTAGAGGGCTGACTACACCAGCTAATTGTAAAAAAAACTGCATGCAACATTCATCTCAATGTAAACCTGCGTACAGGTAGATGCTATAAGATGAGACAAGTCTGTACAGCTTGTCTATGAGACCACATTTGCCTGTACAGTTTATCTTTGAGATATGTTCAGCGACAAGTAACTCAAACAGAACAAAAGCACATGTCAGAATGCTGGTGAACACTTAAAATAATGTATCAGGACGTTGGAAGGCAGGCAGCTTGGAGAAGCCACCAGCCATCAGGTTGTCCAGAGGTTACTGTATGCACTAGAAGTGAGGCTCACTGATACAACAATCCCCAGTGAACAGTTGCAGAGTGCATGTCATGACACATAACATCAGTGTTTATATTCATAGACATATATATGGGAGCAGTATGTAACATGTAATGACACATACAATCAGTGTTTATGTTCAAAGATATGACATGTTTCAGATAGACTCTAATCTACTGCCTGTAGACAATGCTTGGTCACTAGGATTGATGATTAGATATTAAAGTTGGTCACAGTACTACTAGACACCCAAAGCTTGGTCACTAGGATTGATGATTAGATATTAAAGTTGGTCACAGTACTACTAGAAACACAAAGCTTGGTCACTAGGATTGATGATTAGATATTAAAGTTGGTCACAGTACTACTAGACACCCAAAGCTTGGTCACTAGGATTGATGATTAGATATTAAAGTTGGTCACAGTACTACTAGACACACAAAGCTTGGTCACTAGGATTGATGATTAGATATTAAGTTGGTCACAGTACTACTAGAAACACAAAGCTTGGTCACTAGGATTGATGATTAGATATTAAAGTTGGTCACAGTACTACCAGACACACAAAGCTTGGTCACTAGGATTGATGATTAGATATTAAAGTTGGTCACAGTACTACTAGACACACAAAGCTTGATTAGATATTAAAGTTGGTCACAGTACTACTAGACACACAAAGCTTGGTCACTAGGATTGATGATTAGATATTAAAGTTGGTCACAGTACTACTAGACACACAAAGCTTGGTCACTAGGATTGATGATTAGATATTAAAGTTGGTCACAGTACCACTAGACACAAAGGTTGGTCACCTGGGGTTGACAACCAGACAGGAAAGTTGGTCACTTGGGGTTGACAACCAGAATTGAAAGTTGGTCACTTGGGGTTGACAACCAGACATGAAAGTTGTTAACATGGGTTAACAACCAGACATGATAGTTGTTAACATGGGTAGACAACCAGACAGGAAAGTTGGTCACTTGGGGTTGACAACCAGACACGAAAGTTGGTCACCTAGGGTTGACAACCAGACACGAAAGTTGGTCACCTGGGGTTGACAACCAGACATGAAAATTGGTCACCTAGGGTTGACAACCAGACACGAAAGTTGTTCACCTGGGGTTGACAACCAGACATGAAAGTTGGTCACCTGGGGTTGACAACCAGACATGAAAGTTGGTCACCTAGGGTTGACAACCAGATACGAAAGTTGTTCACATTGGTTGACAACCAGTCATGAAAGTTGGTCACATGGATAGTGGCAACTGAGCATAGGGAAACGCCCATTGTAGAAATCAGTCGTGAGAGGTAGTGGCGAAGTAGAGGGCTGATTGCACCAGCTAATTATGAAATAACTGCATGCAACATTCATCTCAATGAGGAGGCGTACAGGTAGCCATCATAAGATGAGACATGTCTGTACAGTTTGTCTATGAGACCACATTTGCCTGTACAGTTTATCTTTCAGATATGTTCAGCAACAAGTAATTCAAACAGAACAAAAGCACATGTCAGGATGCTGTTGAACACTTAAAATAATGTATCAGGACGTTGGAAGGCAGGCAGCTTGCAGAAGCTACCAGCCATCAGGTTGTCCAGAGGTTACTGTATGCACTAGAAGTGAGGCTCACTGATACAACAATCCCCAGTGAACAGTTGCAGAGTGCATGTCATGACACATACAATCAGTGTTCATGTTCATAGACATATATATGGGAGCAGTATGTAACATATGACACATACAATCAGTGTTCATGTTCATAGACATATATATATGGGAGCAGTATGTAACATGTAATGACACATACAATCAGTGTTCATGTTTAAAGATATATATATATATGGGAGCAGTATGTAACATGTAATGACACATACAATCAGTGTTCATGTTTAAAGATATATATATGGGAGCAGTATGTATCATGCCACGAGACAAAATCAGTTTATGTTCAAAGACATGACATGTTTCAGACAGACTAATCTACTGCCTGTAGACAATGCTTGGTCACTAGGATTGATGATTAGATATTAAAGTTGGTCACAGTACTACTAGACACAAAGCTTGGTCACTAGGATTGATGATTAGATATTAAAGTTGGTCACAGTACTACTAGACACACAAAGCTTAGTCACTAGGATTGATGATTAGATATTAAAGTTGGTCACAGTACTACTAGACACAAAGCTTAGTCACTAGGATTGATGATTAGATATTAAAGTTGGTCACAGTACTACTAGACACACAAAGCTTGGTCACTAGGATTGATGATTAGATATTAAAGTTGGTCACAGTACTACTAGACACAAAGCTTAGTCACTAGGATTGATGATTAGATATTAAAGTTGGTCACAGTACTACTAGACACACAAAGCTTGGTCACTAGGATTGATGATTAGATATTAAAGTTGGTCACAGTACTACTAGACACACAAAACTTGGTCACTAGGATTGATGATTAGATATTAAAGTTGGTCACAGTACTACTAGACACACAAAGCTTGGTCACTAGGATTGATGATTAGATATTAAAGTTGGTCACAGTACTACTAGACACAAAGCTTGGTCACTAGGATTGATGATTAGATATTAAAGTTGGTCACAGTACTACTAGACACACAAAGCTTAGTCACTAGGATTGATGATTAGATATTAAAGTTGGTCACCTAGGGTTGACAACCAGACATGAAAGTTGGTCACCTAGGGTTGACAACCAGACATGAAAGTTGGTCACATGGGTTGACAACCAGACACGAAAGTTAGTCACATGGGTTGACAACCAGACATGAAAGTTGGTCACCTGGGGTTGACAACCAGACATGAAAGTTGGTCACCTAGGGTTGACAACCAAACATGAAAGTTGGTCACATGGGTTGACAACCAGACACAAAAGTTAGTCACATGGGTTGACAACCTGACACAAAAATTGTTCACATGGGTTGACAACCAGACATGAAAGTTAGTCACATGGGTTGACAACCAGACACGAAAGTTAGTCACATGGGTTGACAACCAGACATGAAAGTTAGTCACATTGGTTGACAATCAGACACGAAAGTTGGGCACATGGGTTGACAACTAGACATGAAAGTTGGTCACATGGGTTGACAACCAGACATGAAAGTTGGTCACATGGGTTGACAACCAGACATGAAAGTTGGGCACATGGGTGGACAACCAGACATGAAAGTTGGTCACATGGGTTGACAACCAGACACAAAAGTTAGTCACATGGGTTGACAACCAGACATGAAAGTCACATGGGTTGACAACCAGACACGAAAGTTGGGCACATGGGTTGACAACCAGACATGAAAGTTGGTCACCTAGGGTTGACAACCAGACATGAAAGTTGGTCACCTTGGGTTGACAACCAGACACAAAAGTTGGTCACATGGGTTGACAACCAGACACGAAAGTTAGTCACATGGGTTGACAACCAGACATGAAAGTTAGTCACATGGGTTGACAACCAGACATGAAAGTTGGGCACATGGGTTGACAACCAGACATGAAAGTTGGTCACCTGGGTTGACAACCAGACATGAAAGTTGGTCACCTAGGGTTGACAACCAGATACGAAAGTTGTTCACATTGGTTGACAACCAGTCATGAAAGTTGGTCACATGGATAGTGGCAACTGAGCATAGGGAAACGCCCATTGTAGAAATCAGTCGTGAGAGGTAGTGGCGAAGTAGAGGGCTGATTGCACCAGCTAATTATGAAATAACTGCATGCAACATTCATCTCAATGTAAACCTGCGTACAGGTAGCCATCATAAGATGAGACATGTCTGTACAGTTTGTCTATGAGACCACATTTGCCTGTACAGTTTATCTTTGAGATATGTTCAGCAACAAGTAGCTCAAACAGAACAAAAGCACATGTCAGGATGCTGGTGAACACTTAAAATAATGTATCAGGACGTTGGAAGGCAGGCAGCTTGGAGAAGCTACCAGCCATCAGGTTGTCCAGAGGTTACTGTATGCACTAGAAGTGAGGCTCACTGATACAACAATCCCCAGTGAACAGTTGCAGAGTGCATGTCATGACACATACCATCAGTGTTCATGTAAGAACGAACTATTGAAACGCACACACACACATATATGGTAGTATAAAACATGTCATGACACAAAACATCAGTGTTCAAAGACATATATATGGGAGCAGTATGTATCATGTCATGACACATCAGTTTCATATACGCATGCATATATATATATATATATGGATCAGTATGTATCATGTCATGACACATAAGATCAGTGTCCATGTAGGAAGGGATATGGGAGTATTATGTAACAGGTCATGTCCTCCTCATGAACAGAGCCAAGCCACACACTGGCATGTCACTCGTGTTTGACATTGAAACACTTCCATTCTCTTATGTTACTTCCAATAATTCAATGTCAGATTTTGCATCCCAGCCAAATCTCTCTATTCTCTTGTTGTACATATGAAGGTGTCTGGTGTAATGCATCAGTAGTTATGAAATTGTCACAATGCATCAGTAGTTGTGAACTAGGTCACATTGCATTAGTAGTTATGAACTAGGTCACATTGCATCAGTAGTTATGAACTTGGTCACACTGCATCAGTAGTTATGAACTTGCACAATGCATCAGTAGTTATGAACTAGGTCACATTGCATCAGTAGTTATGAACTTGGCTAGGTCACAATGTATCAGTAGTCATGAACATGGCTAAGTCACAAGGTATCAGCAGGACACGAACACAGACACGGCCTAATACTGGTGTGTGAGAGGCGGCGAACCATGAGTGGACCACCATTACCTGCGTTGGCACACAATGATGATGATGATGATGATGGCGATGAGTTATGAAATAGAAGACCTAACTGTGACCCCCAAATAAGAAATGACCTGCCTGCAATAGACAGCCAGGTCTTCCAGCCACATAGCATTTACATGTGGACATAAATAAATCACCTGCACTAAATGGATCATGTCCCAGGACATTGGAGGGCTGGGTAGCAGAGAAGCCACTAGCCATCAGGTTGTCCTGAACTTACTGTAGGATCACTAGAAGTGAGGCTCACTGACTGAACCATGTTCAGTGAACAGTTGCAGAGGCACTCCACCTCATGTACAGCCACTTGGCTTCAAGCCACATGGAATCAACAGGTCAACAATAGAGGAACTCCACCTCATGACAACCACTCTGCTCCAAACCACATGGGATCAAGCCTGGTGCAATGAACTTGAACCCGGTGCCATTACATCCCCATGTTAAGCAACCAGGTCGCCTATAGTCTTCTAGGTACCTGAGTGCATTTTTTCAGAGACTCCTGGGGGTCATCGCTAGAGCTACAGAGTACGTGCTTTGTGCAACACTTTCTGTGCTGTGGAAAGAGACAGCCATATGGGATAAAAACCCGGTGCAATGAAGTCGACCCTGTCAACTTTTTTTTTTACGAAGAAAAAGCAAACAGGAGATGACAAGTTTCATGGTTCAGTAAAATTATTAACCAGTGGGGTAGATTAATTGGCAGTGCCAGAAGTCACAGAGAGATTGGTATTTATATGAAATTTGTCTGAGAAGTTTCAGTTGCCATTGTTCCTAAGGCACACACACCAGCTGAGATCTGCCCTACCTGGTAAGGCAGGCTTGTATTCAGTGAAGTCCGCCTCTCTGCTGAAGCTCCGCCAAACCGTGTCTTGCCAGGATAAAATAATGAGGTGTGTAAACTGTCGCCCAGCATGGAAGAATCTCTCTGAAAAGTGGGACATGGCGGTGTTAAATTTCACAATGAAGTCAATATTTGACTAAGATAAAAACGTGTGATAAACAATCTTGACTTTGTAAGTGTGTATGTGCAAGAGAGAGTCATATTGTAGGTGGGAGGTAATATAAGACCGAGGTGATAGAGGCAAGAGGCAATACAAAGAATGACAGGATATAAAGATGTAGTGCAATGAGAATTGTGGCTGGGCAGATTATCACTAGGGGCATGGAAATTGTACAGCGCTGTAAATGGTGATGTGAACAACCTGAAGTGAAGAGCTTATATAGAGCCAGCATGATGAACAAGGACAGCCTGTCTGGATGCAGCAAGGAGAATTATGGGATGTCAGCCTTGTGTGTAAATGTAACTGAAAACCTGGGCTTGTGTGATTATAAATGCTCTGCGGCTAATAGTTCATTGAGTTATCACATGTGTGGTGATGAGCTCCACACGGTACAGAAATCTGTACCTGGTGTTAGATGTATGTCTAAACTAATGTACCCATGAGACACCCAGTGAGATGCCTCCATGAGACACCCGGTGAGATGCCTCCACGAGACGCCCGGTGAGATGACTCTATGAGTTTAGTATATGGACATCTAGAGGCTGTATCCAGTATACACAGGATTACTGCAGACAATCTGAGGAATGCTGAGCATGCCTACACTAGAGCAGATAATCTGGGGAGGCATCACGGAATGCTGAGCATGCCTACCCTGGAGCAGATAAAAGCTTTCAACTTTCGTAGATAATATGTTGTTTTTTCCCTTGCCTTTCACATCCACCAGGTTTTTGTATCTCGCCTCCTGTAAGACTGCTAAGTGAGCAAGCACCCATCTTGTAACATGCTAGATAAACTGCCAGTAATACTCCAAGTTGTTCGTCTCCCTTGAAGGATACTTCCAGAAAATGTCTGACAAACACAAAGGTTTCATCAACACTAAGACATGAAGAAACACCACATAGAGAATTGTAGAAGGCAAAATATTGGAGAAGAGAGGATGCTGGAGGCCAGGAAGAACATCAAACAAGAATGCACAGATAAGTGCACAGATACTCTCTCACAAGAGATAGCCTGGCAAAAACAAGGCACCAGATGTGAGTGGGCTCATATTGTTGTCCTGACTGAAGGTTGTGTGCTGGTGTGAGTGCTTCAGGCACTGTACATCCAGTGTACACACATACAGCAAAGAATGTTTTTGCCACTGATACACTGAAAGTATTCAATGGATTCAGTGTATCGTGTATATTCAGTGAATATTGATACCACAACAGGGAATGTTATTGCCACTGATCTACAGAGAGTATTCAGTTGCAGTGTCTACTGATACTACAAGACAGAATGTTATTGCCACTGATAAACACTGAAAGTATTCACTTAGTTGCAGTATGGTTCTGTCGCCCTGCTACTGAGTGACTGCATGGCGCGACAGTGAGCTGTGAATTTGGCATGGAATGCTTTTATATCTGTCCAGTGGTTGTTTGTAGCGTGAACTGCATGTTTGGAACAATGGCGGCTGGCTTTTGCTGAATTGACTGGTTTGCCTTTTCAGTTCACGGGTGCATTTTTCAGGAGTCCTGGGAGTCATCGCTGGAGCTACGGAGCTCGTGCTTTGTGCTGCGCTTTCGGTGGGTCACCCTGCAGAAAGAGACTGAGCCATGTGAGAAAACCCAAGTCAATGAAGTCTTTCTAGTGACTGCCGATTCCATCGACGATGAACTGTTTTTCGTGGAGTACTTTTGTGTTGGCATTCTGGCGGCGGTATTATGCAGTGTACCTGTGCGGGCTGTTGGCTTGCCGAGACTCCTATCTATTCCATTGTTCACATAGGGAGGTGAGGAGCAATTTGTGTGATATTCACTGGCACAGGAACGGAGCATAATGGGAACGGCCTGTTGCCGTGAAGTTGGAAGTGCGACAAACTAACTTAGTTGCAGTGTCTACTGATACTACAAGACAGTGTTATTGCCACTGAAATATACTGAAAGTATTCAGTTTTGGTGTTTTGTGTATATTCAGTGTGTATGAATACTACAACACAGGATGTTACTGAAACACTGATTAGTAAGGGAGTAGGGGGTTGCAACAAGAAAATCAAACAGGTCTACATACAATGTCAGCTACATACATAGAAACATGCACACAAGACAGGAGAGTGTGTTCACTGACCACAGATCCGAGCAAGACGGAGTTAAATGCTGGCTTCTCCTTGACTGGGGTGCTGAAATACTTCCCCTGCCTGTCGCATTCTGGACTCCACAATTTCTGCCGTTTAGCAGCTGAAAATAAGAATACACAACAAACATATCCCAGTCAACAACTAGAATAAAATAAAATATAACCACAAAGAATTAACTACCAGGTAAGCTATATAGGTCTCTGTCTGAGGAATACATGGGGATGTTTACACAATCCAGCAGTCACACTTCTGTGCGGCCAACACTAAAGAGTTCTTTGCCTGACTGCTTTATGACCTGACTGTACACTGAGCTATTCATCAGAGGTCCAGGTACTTATAAGAGTTGTCTTCATAGAGATCTGAAGTGTGGATATCATCATCTGAAGCAGTATGTTTATATATCTACACATACAAACATATGTGGCCAGAGATTTGGATCTATAAGAGGTAAAAGAAATCCAATGCCTAAAATCTGATGAATCCCGAGACCTTCTAACAACCTGTTGGCATACACCAGGCTGTAGCGCTAGGTGTTATAGGGATAGTTTGTAATCACAACCGAGGAATTGTCCAACAACTGCTTCATCAGAGGTCCAGACACTTACAACAGTTGTCTTCATAGAGTTATGAGATTAGGTGTATAAAGTATGAGGCGAGGAATATGAACTGTGAGGTGAGGAAAATTAACTATGATATTAAATATATCAATGAGATACCATGAATTACCTCAAGTATATAGATAGAGCAGTGTTCATGAAACATTTCAAATTGTTTCAATTGTCTTTGTCCATCTGTGAACCATGACACAAATATGTCTGCTGAGGTTAGCACTCTGGCATAATCTCATACAACAAAACTTCCAGATAACAGCTCACAGCACCTTGTAGATACAGGGTTAGCACAGTTATTTGCATACCCCAATATATGGAAGTGGGGTGGGGGGATTCAATTTTGTTCACGGTAAAGTCTGAGAGAGGTATTTCAGTTATGTAATGAGTTATACCAACTATGTTTAATAATATATGAAATATAGCAGACAATATACAAACAACAATCTGCATGAATGTTCCAAATGTTGATCTGAATTTTCAAGTGCTTCATCAGCAGTTCAGACATTAGAAATATTTCTCCATCCAAGTCAGAGACAGAATTTCATCATCTGAAGCGAAGCACAACTCACTGGCATAACCTCATACAACAATACTCCCTGACAGACAAGTTTGCAGACACAAATTTAGCACCATTATTTAAGGATATCAAGTTAAACACCAATATTTGGGGACTGCTCAATTTTATATTCTTAGTAGAGTCTGAGAGAGGTGCTTCATCAGAGGTCCGGACAAAGGAAGGTTTTCTTCATGGTAATTAGTTGTACAGTTATCATCATCTGAAGCACCACAACAAGCACAAGGGAAGTCACAGAAAATCGTAAAACAACATTTTGTTGTATTATAGCCAACCATAAGCAGGGAGAATATGTTTGTAAATAAACATTTAGTTGTATCACAGCTATTTATATGAGAGGAACAACTAAATGTGAGCATGTTCCCAAGAGATGAGATATACCAACTATGAGGTGAGTCAAATAAACTATGAGATGAGGTAAACAAACTAGAGATGAGGTATGCCAACTATGAGTTGAGTCAAATCAACTATGAGATAGGTTTACCAACTATTAGGTGAGCCAAATCAATAATGAGATTAGGTGTATAAAGTATAAGGTGATGCATATGAACTGTGAGGTGAGGAAACATCACCTATGATATTAACTATATCGACGAGACACCATGAATTAGCTCAAGTGTATGGATAAAGCAGTGTTCATGAAACATTTCAAATGTGTTTCAATTGTCTTTCTCTGTCAATCTGTGAACCATGACACAAATACTGAGGTTAACACTCTGGCATAATCTCATACAACAAAACTTCCAGATAACAGCTCACAGCACCTTGTAGACAGAGTTAGCACAATTATTTGCAGACCCCAATATATGGAGGTGGTGTGGGGGATTCAAATTTTGTTCAAGGTAAAGTTTGAGAGAAGTATTTAAGCTATGAAATATCTATGTAATGAGGCATACCAACTATGAGATGAGGCACATCAACTATGAGATATCTATGTAATGAGTTATACCAACTATGTTTAGTACTATATGAAATACAGCAGACAACCATATACAAACAACAATCTGCATGAATGTTCCAAATGTTGATCTGAATTTTCAAGTGCTTCATCAGCGGTCAGACATTTCAAGTATTTCTTCATCCAAGTCAGAGACAGAATTTCATCATCTGAAGCGAAGCACAACTCACTGGCATAACTCATACAACAATAACACCCCGACAGACAAGTTTGAAGACCACAAATTTAGCGCTATTATTTGGAGGATATCAAGTTAAACACCAACATTTGGGGACTGCTCAATTTTATATTCTTAGTAGAGTCTGAGAGAGGTGCTTCATCAGAGGTCCGACAAAGGCAGTGGTTTCTTCATGGTAATTAGTTGTACAGTTATCATCATCTGAAGCACCACAACAAGCAGTGGAAGTATGTTAGGGAAGCCATAAGAAAAACTATAAAACATTTTGTTATATTACAACCAACCATAAGAAGGGAGAATATTGTTTTTAATAACATTAGTTGTATCACAGCTATTTTATGAGAGGGAACAAACTAAATGTTAGCATGTTTCCAAGAGATCAGTATACCAACTATGAGTGAGAGATCAAACTATGAATTGATAAAATAATAAGTCGAGAGAAATCAATATGAATGAGGTAACCAATATATGAAAATCAATATGATTGAGGTATACAACTTCATGTGACAAACATTTCTAGTTAGGTGTATGAAGTATGAGGCGAGGCGTATGAACTGTGAGGTGAGTAAAATCAAATATGATATTAAATATATCAACGAGATACCATGAATTAGCTCAAGTGTATGGATAACGCACTGTTCATGAAACATTTCAAATGTGTTTCAATTGTCTTTGTCCATCTGTGAACAATGAGACAAATATGTCTGCTGAGGTTAGTTAGCACTCTGGCATAATCTCATACAACAAAACTTCCACATAACAGCTCACAGCACCTTGTAGACACAGGGTTAGTGCAATTATTTGCAGACTCCAATATATGGAGGTGGGGTGGGGGATTCAAATTTTGTTCAAGGTAAAGTTTGAGAGAAGTATTTAAGCTATGAAATATCTATGTAATGAGGTACACCAACTATGAGATGAGGCACATCAACTATGAGATATCTATGTAATGAGTTATACCAACTATGTTTAGTACTATATGAAATACAGCAGACAACCATATACAAACAACAATCTGCATGAATGTTCCAAATGTTGATCTGAATTTTCAAGTGCTTCATCAGCGGTTCAGACATTTCAAGTATTTCTCCATCCAAGTCAGAGACAGAATTTCATCATCTGAAGCGAAGCACAACTCACCGGCATAACCTCATACAACAATACTCCCTGACAGACAAGTTTGAAGACACAAATTAGCGCCATTATTTGAGGATATCAAGTTAAACACCAATATTTGGGGACTGCTCAATTTTATATTCTTAGTAGAGTCTGAGAGAGTTGCTTCATCAGAGGTCCGGACAAAGGAAGGTTTTCTTCATGGCAATTAGTTGTACAGTTATCATCATCTGAAGCACCACAACAAGCACAATGCAAGTATGTCAGAGAAGCCATAAGAAAAACTGTAAAACATTTTGTTATATTACAACCAACCACAAGAAGGGAGAATATTGTTTTAATAACATTTAGTTGTATCACAGCTATTTATATGAGAGGGAACAACTAAATGTGAGCATGTTTCCAAGAGATCAGGTATACCAACTATGAGTTGAGAGAAATCAACTATGAGATGAGGTATACCAACTATGAGGTGAGCCAAATCATTTATGAGATTAGGTGTATAAAGTATGAGGCGAGGCATATGAACTGTGAGGTGAGGAAAATCAACTATGATATAAATATATCAATGAGATACCATGAATTAGCTCAAGTGTATGGATAACGCAGTGTTCATGAAACATTTCAAATGTGTTTCAGTTGTCTTTGTCCATCTGTGAACAATGACACAAATATGTCTGCTGAGGTTAGTTAGCACTCTGGCATAATCTCATACAACAAAACTTCCAAGATAACAGCTCACAGCACCTTGTAGATACAGGATTAGCACAATTATTTGCATACCCCAATATATGGAGGTGGGGTGGGGGGATTCAATTTTGTTCAAGGTAAAGTCTGAGAGAGGTATTTCAGTTATGAAATATCTATGTAATGAGGCATACCAACTATGAGATGCGGCACATCAACTATGAGATATCTATGTAATGAGTTATACCAACTATGTTTAGTACTATATGAAATACAGCAGACAACCATATACAAACAACAATCTGCATGAATGTTCCAAATGTTGATCTGAATTTTCAAGTGCTTCATCAGCGGTTCAGACATTAGAAGTATTTCTCCATCCAAGTCAGAGACAGAATTTCATCATCTGAAGCGAAGCACAACTCACCGGCATAACCTCATACAACAATACCCCCTGACAGACAAGTTTGAAGACACAAATTTAGCGCCATTATTTGAGGATATCAAGTTAAACACCAATATTTGGGGACTGCTCAATTTTATATTCTTAGTAGAGTCTGAGAGAGGTGCTTCATCAGAGGTCCGGACAAAGGAAGGTTTTCTTCATGGTAATTAGTTGTACAGTTATCATCATCTGAAGCACCACAACAAGCACAATGGAAGTCACAAGAAAATCTAAAACAACATTTCGTTGTATTATAGCCAACCATAAGCAGGGAGAATATGTTTTAAAATAACATTTAGTTGTATCACAGCTATTTATATGAGAGGGAACAACTAAATGTGAGCATGTTCCCAAGAGATGAGATATACCAACTATGAGGTGAGTCAAATAAACTATGAGATGAGGTAAACAAACTATGAGATGAGGTATGCCAACTATGAGTTGAGTCAAATCAACTATGAGATAAGGTTTACCAACTATTAGGTGAGCCAAATCAATAATGAGATTAGGTGTATAAAGTATAAGGTGATGCATATGAACTGTGAGGTGAGGAAAATCAACTATGATATTAACTATATCAACGAGACACCATGAATTAGCTCAAGTGTATGGATAAAGCAGTGTTCATGAAACATTTCAAATGTGTTTCAATTGTCTTTCTCTATCCATCTGTGAACCATGACACAGATAGGTTAACAATCTGGCATAATCTCATACAACAAAACTTCCAGATAACAGCTCACAGCACCTTGTAGACACAGGGTTAGCGCAATTATTTGCATACCCCAATATATGGAGGTGGGGTGGGGGATTCAAATTTTGTTCAAGGTAAAGTTTGAGAGAAGTATTTAAGCTATGAAATATCTATGTAATGAGGTACACCAACTATGAGATGAGGCACATCAACTATGAGATATCTATGTAATGAGTTATACCAACTATGTTTAGTACTATATGAAATACAGCAGACAACCATATACAAACAACAATCTGCATGAATGTTCCAAATGTTGATCTGAATTTTCAAGTGCTTCATCAGCGGTTCAGACATTTCAAGTATTTCTCCATCCAAGTCAGAGACAGAATTTCATCATCTGAAGCACAACTCACCGGCATAACCTCATACAACAATACTCCCTGACAGACAAGTTTGCAGACACAAATGTAGCGCCATATTTGCGGATATCAAGTTAAACACCAATATTTGGGGGACTGCTCAATTTTATATTCTTAGTAGAGTCTGAGAGAGGTGCTTCATCAGAGGTCCGGACAAAGGAAGGTTTTCTTCATGGCAATTAGTTGTACAGTTATCATCATCTGAAGCACCACAACAAGCACAATGGAAGTATGTCATGGAAGCCACAAGAAAAACTAAAACAACATTTCGTTGTATTATAACCAACCATATGAAGGGAGAATATTTTTTTAAAATAACATTTAGTTGTATCACAGCTATTTCTATGAGAGGGAACAACTAAATATGAGTATGTTTCCCAAGAGACAAGATATACCAACTATGAGTTGAGTCAAATCAACTATGAGATGAGGTATACCAACTGTGAGGTGAGCCAAATCAATAATGAGATTAGGTGTATAAAGTATGAGGCGAGGCATATGAACTGTGAGGTGATGAAAATCAACTATGATATTAAATATATAAATGAGATACCATGAATTAACTCAAGTGTATGGATAAAGCAGTGTTCATGAAACATTTCAAATGTGTTTCAATTGTCTCTGTCAATCTGTGAACCATCTGTGAACCATGACACAAATAGGTTAACACTCTGGCATAATCTCATACAACAAAACTTCCAGATAACAGCTCACAGCACCTTGTAGACACAGGATTAGCACAATTATTTGCATACCCCAATATATGGAGGTGGGGTGGGGGGATTCAATTTTGTTCAAGGTAAAGTCTGAGAGAGGTATTTCAGTTATGAAATATCTATGTAATGAGGCATACCAACTATGAGATGTGGCACATCAACTATGAGATATCTATGTAATGAGTTATATCAACTACGTCTAATAATATATGAAATACAGCAGACAACCATATACAAACAACAATCTGCATGAATGTTCCAAATGTTGATCTGAATTTTCAAGTGCTTCATCAGCGGTTCAGACATTTCAAGTATTTCTCCATCCAAGTCAGAGACAGAATTTCATCATCTGAAGCGAAGCACAACTCACTGGCATAACCTCATACAACAATACTCCCTGACAGACAAGTTTGAAGACACAAATTTAGCGCCATTATTTGAGGATATCAAGTTAAACACCAATATTTGGGGACTGCTCTTTGTTTGTTTTTGGGTCCTTCATTGTTCACGGCGTTCACTTTGTCTCCATCCCTGTCAAAGTTCAGATTTTGTTTTCTCTCTCCAACAATCTCCTGTTGTTTGATTTACTGTTCTTTTTTATTTTGCTGAGATGGCTTTGAGAGAGATGTTCGCTTCAATTGTTTGTTCTCTCTCTGCTGTCTTCCTGGCATCTTCAACGTTGTCCTCCAAAATTTGTAGTTCTTCAGTCCAGTATGGTTTTTTTCCTCGCTCCTTTTGGAATGGACTCAGTGCCGCCTGTATTATTGCTTTGTCTAGACTTTCCACCATTTGTTTCATGTTGTCTTGTCGTGTATTTGTTTTCACAATATTTGTCTGTTAGTATGGAAAATTTGTCGCAATCCGCTCGTTTGTAATTCCAGCGGGGCAAAGGCTTTTGCTCCTGCGGAACATACTCCATATTCATTACAAGCTTGATTGGTCTGTGGTCACCATCTGCTAATTGGTCAAGCAGTATATCATTCAAGACAGCAAGCATTATCAACTTAGTCCGGATATACAATGCTAGGTGAAGATATGTATACTATCAACAAGTAAGGAGGCACCTCAACTAAGGATTAAGCCGACTAGGTGAGGACTTGATGAATTAACTGAATTAGTATAGCACTGATATGGTAGGCACATCAACTAAGTGAGGACATGTTTCAACTACATAAGTCAGCTCATCAACTAAGACATGAGGCTGTGTAAGAAGGCACATCAACAAACTAGCAACAACCTCACGGCAAAGTTGTGCCTGCTACTGTGGCCTGAAGCATGTTCAGCACATTGGATACCATGACCAGCGAGGCACTTGACTGGTGTGTGTATTCGACATGAGGAACCATTTCAGACATGGAATCATGACAATTTTACTGACCAAGAAGATAGAGGTCTCTCACTCTGAGAAAATCAGAGCTACTCAGATTATCAGAAGAGTACAGGAGCAACCCAATGATGACTACTGCACTCTTGACCCACAGGTGAGAGTCAAGTCTTCACTTTAAGACAGGACACAACAAACGGAATAAGCATGCCTGACCATCCGTGTTTTATACAAAGCACAAGTCGACTAAACAAACAAACGGCTGAGCATGTTCTGCATGATTGTCCTCTGTACAGCAAGCTCAGAAATATACGCCCCACTGAACTAACATTACAATACAAACAAAGCAAACAAACGGCTGAGCATGTTCTGCATGATTGTCCTCTGTACAGCAAGCTCAGAAATATACGCCCCACTGAACTAACATTACAATACAAACAGCTGAGCATGTTCTGCATGATTGTCCTCTGTACAGCAAGCTCAGAAATATACGCCCCACTGAACTAACATTACACTACAAACAGCTGAGCATGTTCTCCATGATTGTCCTCTGTACAGCAAGCTCAGAAATATACGCCCCACTGAACTAACATTACAACACAAACAGCTGAGCATGTTCTGCATGATTGTCCTCTGTACAGCAAGCTCAGAAATATACGCCCCACTGAACTAACATTACAATACAAACAGCTGAGCATGTTCTGCATGATTGTCCTCTGTACAGCAAGCTCAGAAATATACGCCCCACTGAACTAACATTACAATACAAACAGCTGAGCATGTTCTGCATGATTGTCCTCTGTACAGCAAGCTCAGAAATATACGCCCCACTGAACAAACATTACAATACAAACAGCTGAGCATGTTCTGCACGATTGTCCTCTGTACAGCAAGCTCAGAAATATACGCCCCACTGAACTAACATTACAATACAAACAGCTGAGCATGTTCTGCATGATTGTCCTCTGTACAGCAAGCTCAGAAATATACGCCCCACTGAACTAACATTACAATACAAACAGCTGAGCATGTTCTGCATGATTGTCCTCTGTACAGCAAGCTCAGAAATATGTGCACCACTGAACTAACATTACAATACAAACAGCTGAGCATGTTCTGCATGATTGTCCTCTGTACAGCAAGCTCAGAAATATGTGCCCCACTGAACTAACATTGCAATACAAACAGCTGAGCATGTTCTGCATGATTGTCCTCTGTACAGCAAGCTCAGAAATATGTGCCCCACTGAACTAACATTACAATACAAACAAAGCAAACAAACGGCTGAGCATGTTCTGCATGATTGTCCTCTGTACAGCAAGCTCAGAAATATACGCCCCACTGAACTAACATTACAATACAAACAGCTGAGCATGTTCTGCATGATTGTCCTCTGTACAGCAAGCTCAGAAATATACGCCCCACTGAACTAACATTACAATACAAACAGCTGAGCATGTTCTGCATGATTGTCCTCTGTACAGCAAGCTCAGAAATATACGCCCCACTGAACTAACATTACACTACAAACGGCTGAGCATGTTCTCCATGATTGTCCTCTGTACAGCAAGCTCAGAAATATACGCCCCACTCAACTAACATTACAATACAAACAAAGCAAACAAACGGCTGAGCATGTTCTGCATGATTGTCCTCTGTACAGCAAGCTCAGAAATATACGCCCCACTGAACTAACATTACAATACAAACAGCTGAGCATGTTCTGCATGATTGTCCTCTTACAGCAAGCTCAGAAATATACGCCCCACTGAACTAACATTACACTACAAACAGCTGAGCATGTTCTCCATGATTGTCCTCTGTACAGCAAGCTCAGAAATATACGCCCCACTGAACTAACAATACACTACAAACAGCTGAGCATGTTCTCCATGATTGTCCTCTGTACAGCAAGCTCAGAAATATACACCCCACTGAACTAACAATACACTACAAACAGCTGAGCATGTTCTGCATGATTGTCCTCTGTACAGCAAGCTCAGAAATATACGCCCCACTGAACTAACATTACACTACAAACAGCTGAGCATGTTCTCCATGATTGTCCTCTGTACAGCAAGCTCAGAAATATACGCCCCACTGAACTAACAATACACTACAAACAGCTGAGCATGTTCTCCATGATTGTCCTCTGTACAGCAAGCTCAGAAATATACGCCCCACTGAACTAACAATACACTACAAACAGCTGAGCATGTTCTGCATGATTGTCCTCTGTACAGCAAGCTCAGAAATATACGCCCCACTGAACTAACATTACAATACAAACAGCTGAGCATGTTCTGCATGATTGTCCTCTGTACAGCAAGCTCAGAAATATACGCCCCACTGAACTAACATTACAATACAAACAGCTGAGCATGTTCTGCATGATTGTCCTCTGTACAGCAAGCTCAGAAATATACGCCCCACTGAACTAACATTACAATACAAACAGCTGAGCATGTTCTGTATGATTGTCCTCTGTACAGCAAGCTCAGAAATATACGCCCCACTGAACTAACATTACAATACAAACAGCTGAGCATGTTCTGCATGATTGTCCTCTGTACAGCAAGCTCAGAAATATACGCCCCACTGAACTAACATTACACTACAAACAGCAGTCAAGCTGATCAAAAATAATGGCCTGATGGTGCAATCATCAAAGACAGCAAACCACAAGAAGACAAGGAGCCACTATGATACACCTAATAACAACAAGTCAGCGCGTGGCAATCTACCTGTTAGTTATTTATCAAAGTGTGGTGCTGTAACTGATGTTAACTCCGTGGGATCAAATTAAAATAGTGCAACAAATTGCAACATCATATGAAGACAGTCCTTTACATATGACACGGATACACAAGATAGACAGTTGACACAGTGACCACAAGAGACCACACAGAGAAGAGGAAGGAAGTCAATTATAGACAAATATGAAATCTTACCAGGGTTGGAGAAGTCGGTCGACTGGTTCAAGAGACTACAAGAGACCACACAGAGAAGAGGAAGGAAGTCAATTATAGACAAATATTAAATCTTACCAGGGTTGGAGAAGTCGGTCGACTGGTTCGAGTGAACACAAGAGACAACACAGAGAAGAGGAAAGAAGTCAATTATACACAAATATGAAATCTTTACCGGGGTTGGAGAAGTCAGTCGACTGGTTCAAGACCCTGGTAGATGTCATAATGTGGTGGGGCCCGCTGGCCTCTCTGTTCTCATCTACCATGTCCAGATATGACTCTGGTGTGTGTGATCTCATGGGCTCCACCCGAGGCGGCTGTGGTTTGTGAAGCTGACCTCCAAGCTCTACAAACATGAATAAAATGTTCGCATCATAAATATTTTACCACAACCATGAATAAAATGTTCACATCATAAATATTTTACCACAACAGCAGCACACAATACCCCAATACTAGCTCTATATAATGGATCCAGGCAAATGTAAGTCAGTTTAATATACAAACGTGAGCTTGTGACCAATGTTCACATTTTCCTCCACTGGACCTCAAGGTTTCCTCAAGATCTGTGCCAAACTCCAGAAGGTATATGCTTATGTAACACATTCCAGTTTTGACTGAATCAGTGTCAGAATTTGTTTAGCACAAGGAAAACGGTGTTTTTTTTTTGGGGGGGGGGAGAAGGTTTTGTGTGTGTGTGTGAGCTGCAGCTTCAAATAATTTGTTGTCTAATGCAGTTTCAGCCATGAAAATATGCTTAAAAGGTGTGAAGTTGTGCTGTGATTTTTGTGTTAAATTCTGCCATCTTTGCACATTTTACTCGTTTCTTAGTTCTGTCACAAATTCAGATCCTGTCTTCTTCTTCTTCTGACCTGTTCGTCCATGTTAGCATAGGTGTTGAACCAACTCAGAGCAAGCTATTCTGCCCTTCGCTGTCTCCAGGTCTCCCCATATTCATCTAATTCTCTGTTCCGTGTGTCTTTAGGTCTCCCACTATTTGTTTCACCCCAGGATGGGATGTCTAGCATATGTGTATGTGTGTGCGTGTGTATATGTATGTGTGTGTAAGTGTGTGTATATATGTGTAGGTTCCACAGGTTTTCTCAATGGGAGTCCTACCCACTGCCAGTGTCCTGTCCCTCTCATCTCACTAGTATTTGTTTAAATTCTGTCTGTGAGCACTACATTGGTTATTCCGTGTTCTAAGCCTTCACAATTCTCCCAAACACTGGAGTTCTCTATTTACATTGGACTGTGGTTTTTCAACAGCAATCCAAAACTTTGAGAACAAAGTCTTAAGACGCATCTTTGGGCCCATTAGGGATACACAAAGTGGAGAGTGGAAAAGAAGTAGTAACAAAGACATTTATGATCTGTTTAAGTCCCCACTAATCACTGGTATCATGAAGGCTAATAGACTGCAATGGCTGGGGCATATAGAAAGAATGGAAAATAACAGGGAAACAAAACTCGCTTACACTCTGGAAATAAACTCTGGACTGTAGACCCCGAGGTAGACCAAGAAGACGGTGGAGAGATAATATACATACAGACCTACAAGCATTTGGAATCAGCAATTGGCAAGAAAGTGTCAACAGAGAGACGAATGGAGACGGCTTGTATCTGCAGCAAAGAACCTCAATGGCTCGGAATGCTGAAGAAAAAGAACCCACACTTGAACAATCCAATATGGTACGGTCGGGTCATACTGTGTACCCATTACAGCTGGGACATTGGGTGTGACCAGGGTCCCTCTCAGAATTTAGGGATCTTGGTACAGAAACAAAGTGGTCACCAGTGGCCAGGGTCCCTCTCAGAATTTAGGGATCTTGGTACAGAAACAAAGTGGTCACCAGTGGCCAGGGTCCCTCTCAGAATTTAGGGATCTTGGTACAGAAACAAAGTGGTCACCCGTGGCCAGGGTCCCTCTCAGAATTTAGGGATCTCAGAACAGAAACAGAGTGGTCACCCGTGGCCAGGGTCCCTCTCAGAATTTAGGGATCTCAGAACAGAAACAGAGTGGTAACCAGTGGCCAGGGTCCCTCTCAGAATTTAGGGATCTCAGAACAGAAACAGAGTGGTCACCCGTGGCCAGGGTCCCTCTCAGAATTTAGGGATCTCAGAACAGAAACAGAGTGGTCACCCGTGGCCAGGGTCCCTCTCAGAATTTAGGGATCTCAGAACAGAAACAGAGTGGTAACCAGTGGCCAGGGTCCCTCTCAGAATTTAGGGATCTCAGAACAGAAACAGAGTGGTCAACAGTGGCCAGGGTCCCTCTCAGAATTTGGGGATCTTGGTACAGAAACAGTGGTCACCTGTGGCCAGGGTCCCTCTCAGAATTTAGGGATCTTGGTACAGAAACAAAGTGGTCACCAGTGGCCAGGGTCCCTCTCAGAATTTAGGGATCTTGGTACAGAAACAAAGTGGTCACCAGTGGCCAGGGTCCCTCTCAGAATGTAGGGATCTTGGTACAGAAACAGTGGTCACCAGTGACCAGGGTCCCTCTCAGAAATTGGGGATCTTGGGATGGAAACAAAGTGGTCACCAATGGTCATAAATGATCAGTTGCATTGACCTCATGTGCGGGGGTCTGAACTGGTGTCCTTAGACAATTCCACTCACTGGTGGCTAGTGTTGTGTTACTTTATGAGGCCACAGTATTTTTTTTTCTGGTGTTGGATTAACTATCATCATATGGGATTAAGATTACCTATCATCATATGGGATCAAGAAATCAACAATCAGCTGAAAGATGCTGATGTTGACAGCAATGTCCTGTAAAGGATATGCAAACAATCATTATATGGGATTAGCTTCACACAAACTCTAGGGCCTGACCCTACCATCCAACGGGATTACCGTCATGCAATTCTCTAGGACCAGAACTTATCTTGTGGAATTAGCTTCACACAACACTAACGCCTGAACATATCTTCTGGCATTAGCTTCACACAACACTCTAGGATCTGAACTCATCTTGTGGGCTTACACGCTAAGACCTGAACATAGCCCATGAGATCATTTTCACAAACACTCTTAAGGCGATGCTAACCTAAAAAAATTTAATTCCATAATACTTAATTTCTATGTTCTTTTATGGGATAGGGTTTGATATTAAAGACTGCTGATCGATAAAATATTGTCAAATTGACTTTGCACTTAACGGTTGCTATGGAAACCAAGATAAACAGCGGCCATCTTGAATTTCTTAATGTACCTCTAAAACATTTATTTTTTAATGTACAGGCTAAATTCTTTGTTTTATGTGTAAGTAAATAGACCCTTTACAAGTTTAGTAGAATATTTTAATGATATCTCTTAGCAGTTTTTTTTTTCAAAATGTGAAAATGGTAATGACATTTTTCATGACATTTTTTTTTTTTTTTAAGTGTAGCACAAAAACTAAAATGTAATTTTGAAGAATAATCTACTCACAATGTAAGCGATATAATAAAGAATATCTCTGCAAAGTTTGAGTGAAATCTAATGAATAGTTTTTAAAACAATTGTACTTATGTATAAAAAAACTGGCGAAATGAGAAAACGGGGAAAAACTAATTATTTTTTTGTTTTTTATTACTAATGCACTCTTTTACAGAGAAAAAAAGTGTAAAACTGTATCTTGAGTGTTAAAATTGTCCTGTTGAATATGCAGGACCTCCCTCCAGAGCATGCAGCTCACCTTGTCTCTTCAGTTTGGCCGCTCGTACAGTGTCGCGTCTTTTAGTTTGTTTGTCCTTCTTGTACTTCAGACTATTTCTTACTTGCTTCTGCTTCCTAAATGTTCCTAGTCTCTGCATATGCAGGCCTGTAGAAGGTCCAAAAACTGGGCAGTGTCTTGGGCAGCAGCAGCTCCAAAGTTGAACTCTCTTGCTGCAGTTACAACTGCAAACTGAACGCGCTTGCGAGAGGCAAAGTTGTCTTTAGTGCATCGAGCCCATATCAAGCTGTGTAAACACTCATTTGAATTCTGAGTTTGTCCTGACACACATCTACTAAGTAGTTTAGTTTAGTTTGCGCAGTGCTGTTCCAAGGCGTTTACTGACATGGTTGATACACTCCTCTTTGTCTATCTGAATGTCATCGCCATGGGTTGATCTTGGTAAGTTCCGCAAATGTTTTGGTGTCACCATCAGAAAGTATTGACGTGTAGCGAAGTTTATGACGGGCCACAGACAGTCGCCACAGCACCCTTGCAGCCTTCACCTCCATCATTCCAGCAGATCCTGTGAAATTGTTGTCACAGTTTAGAAGATGTTCTGCCTTCCATGCTGCAAATTCATCTGGTTTGTCCCTGGAATGTGTCTTACCAGTGGTTTCACACACCTGGCAATATGTGGACATAACATGGGCATCTATGCAAAGTCCTGTAAGAACATCCACTGCACAGCCAACTCCAATGTGGGATGTGTGGCCTCTAGTCAGCCAAGTGCCATCAAAGCTGACACTAATATCTAGCACATCATTGTCATGTAGAGTTATGCCTGATTGTTGTGCATGAGCCTGTCGAACATACTTTACGGTTTGAGAAAAAACAGTGTCCTCCAGATCTTCTATCTTTGAATATAGGTTTATTCGCTTTGCTGTGAAATGTTTTGTGATGAAGACCTTGCAGGTTCATGTTTTCACAAAAATTGTTGAATGTCGTTGCACCCATCCCACAGACTAATGCTGAATATACTGACTGGCTGTTGACAGCAAAAGATCTATCCCCATCATTACTTCTTGCAGATAGGTATCTTCCACACAAAGCTTCACAACAAGAGCTGTAAACCTCTGCATACACAGCTAATCCCTTGGTTTTCTTGCTGTCAGTTTTCATAATAAGACTATCATTTTTACAAACTGGACAACATAACAATTTGATTATTGCCTCAATTTCTGAACAATCAACTATTGCTCTGTGTTCCTGTTTTTGATATCCATTGTCGTCACCAGAATCATACTTGCTGCTAGTGGATGTTGTGTATTTATACGTATCTCTTTTAAATTGGCTTCGGGTAATAAAAGAATCACTTCCACAACTTTGAGAAGAACACGATAGCACTGATTCATTCAGGTTCACTGTCAAAACACTTGGATTTGGAAGTGGCATGTGCGCACTTTAGCTGGGTCGCTTTCAGTAGTTTCAGAATTGTCTGTATCGTTTACGACGTTCTCATAGGCTTTTCGCTGCTTACCAGCATTTGCGAGTTGTAGTCTGAGAGATTGCTTACGTTGAGTAGATAACTTTATGTTAAATTTCTTAGAACGAGGCATATTTCAATGCGTGTCAGTCTGTCGTCAACAATGAACTTTCAGCACGTCGCCAGGTGTAAACAACACAAAGCCGCCATTTTGGAAACCCACGTGATCAATTTCAGCCATCGGCGAATGCGGATTGCTTACGATGTTCCATATATGGAAGTTTCCGGAAGATGATAGACACGAATAAACCCGATGTACACAGAAGAGCTTCCGATTAGACGAACTCGTAGTTTTACGAACAGTTACGGAAGTTCACGACCCTTCCAGGGATACCTTACATGAGCGTGTCGTGTTTTCCTGAGATATCGTTGCTAGGATTTGAAAACCGTCAATTTCGCAACAATTTTCAATAATTATACGATTTGACACAGAGGGTGGGTTCAGTAAATTATGAATATTGCATAAAATAACAGTTTTGAAACAAAAACAAGTACAGAATCTGATAGAAGACATGATAATGTGTCTAAAAATGAACTATTCCAAAAATAGCCAAGTTGACCAAAAATCGATGTTTTTACTGCCGCACATCGCCTTAAGACCAAAACATGCCATCTTGTGGGATTAAATTCACACAACACTCTAGGATCTGAACCCATCATCTTGTGGGATTAAATTCACACAAGACTTTGGACATTAACCTATCTTTTGGGATAAGCTTGGCAAACCACTCCAGAAGCTGCATTTCCGACTAGTAGCCACACAGCTCTAACCCTGGGGAGATCACTCTGTGACTCCCAAGTTCAAAAGCCAGCCCTAACATACAAAGTTGTCAGACAAGAGCCCGGCCTAGTTTTCAGGTGAGGAAGGAATGAGGAGAGGCTCTAACCAGGCAATGTATAATGTAATGACTTAGTATAAGTGCAATCCTTGGTGTTTGACACTGCTGTATGTGTTATGGTGTTAGCTGCAGAAGTTGACATGAATGCAATGATAGATTTCACATGTTTCTTACTGAATGTAGATGACCTGTCCCTGCTGTCCGTGAGGGACTTTCCTCGTCTGCTGGGAGTCACACTGTTGACATCTGGCACTGTGCCAGAATACTCATCTACAACCTCCCCTGAAATATGGTAAACATGTTCATTAGAAATATTCCTCCGAAGTCGGAGAGTGTCTGCCTGTACGGCGAGGAACCACCAGTCTGCACACCAATAAGCCAGACATGGGACAACGGATACTCACGCAAACCTCAGGTCCTGTATGACATCACACTGATGTTGGACAACAGGATGCCTTCATCCGACATACAGGACTTCGCGTTGGAGCTCAAGCCAACGAACACAAGCAAGCAAGCAATTAGAAATATTATTTTACAACTAGACTTCTAAACAATGTGGCAAATAGCATGGAACAATGAATCTACATCTGCTACAAATTGACACTTAAAACCTAATAATTTGCTTTAATGACAACTTTTTTAATATTCGTCTAAAAAAATTTAAATCCATGCACATTTAATCTACAGAAATGTCTTGACTGCTGAGGGTGAAGCGGCTTGTTTAGTTTACACCAGCTTTATTATTTCTAAAATATCAAAAGTAGAATGTGCAACAGGATGACCGCAGGAACGCTCAAGTGTGTCATTGTGCCGCAGACGTCAGTTAGACCAAAGTAACTATAGCAGCGCATCTGCTTTATACTTCCATGTGGGTAAAGTGTCACATTTAGTCATCACTATGCCCCCCATGTGAGTAAAGTATCACATTTAGTAATCACTATGCCCCCCATGTGAGTAAAGTATCACATTTAGTAATCACTATGCCCCCCCCCCTCCCATGTGAGTAAAGTATCACATTTAGTAATCACTATGCCCCCCCTCCATGTGAGTAAAGTATCAGATTTAGTCATCACTATGCCTCCATGTGAGTAAAGTATCAGATTTAGTCATCACTATGCCCCCCCCCCCCCATGTGAGTAAAGTATCAGATTTAGTCCATCACAATGCCTCCATGTGAGTAAAGTATCACAGTTAGTCATTACTATCCTCCCCCCCCCCCCCATGTGAGTAAAGTATCACATTTAGCCATCACTATGCCTCCCCCATGTGAGTAAAGTATCGCATTTAGCATCACTATGCCCCATGTGAGTAAAGTATCACATTTAGTCATCACTATGCCCCCCCCCCCCCCCATGTGAATAAAGTATCACATTTAGTCATCACTATTCCCCCATGTGAGTAAAGTATCAATTTAGTCATCACTATGCCCTCATGTGAGTAAAGTATCACATTTAGTCATCACTATGCCCCCATGTGAATAAAGTATCACATTTAGTCATCACTATGCCCCCCCCCCATGTGAATAAAGTATCACATTTAGTCATCACTATTCCCCCATGTGAGTAAAGTATCACATTTAGTCATCACTATGCCCCCCCCCCCCCCATGTGAATAAAGTATCACATTTAGTCATCACTATTCCCCCATGTGAGTAAAGTATCACATTTAGTCATCACTATGCCTCCATGTGAGTAAAGTATCACATTTAGTCATCACAATGCCCCCATGTGAGTTAAGTATCACATTTAGTCATCACTATTCCCCCATGTGAGTAAAGTGTCACATTTAGTCATCACTATGCCCCCATGTGAGTAAACTATCACACATTTAGTCATCACTATGCCCCCATGTGAGTAAAGTAACATGTTTCTGTTGTGTTATGAAGTGGCAGCAACAAGTGTCAGTGATAACATGCACCTGTCAAGATGAAACAAGGTCAAACCTACTGCCTCCACAATGAATTATTCTTCTTCTTAGGTTTTTTTTGGAACGCTCAAGCCCCTCTACCTCATCAAGGTGGACACACGACAGAGGGGCAATGGATTCTGAGAACACAGTAGCGCTTTATTCTGAAACACTGATGAGTTTGTGACTACAAACATCAGACATAATATGGTTTCTTGACATGATGAAACATGATAGCACCTGGCTGAAGTTCTCATGGAAACAATGTCAATGGACATCATGGAACATCAACAGCATACTGGTGTCTTCATGACAAATGTAATCGGACAAACAAAACCGCTCAACATACAAGATGAAACATGTAAACATAAATGCCTGATGTGTTACCTCTGCAGTCGGAGTGGGTTCGCCTGATGGCAAGAGACACTGATAATAGGGAAAGCTAAACCAAACACAAAATTCAGTCCATCACTACTGTACAATATTGTGTATGGACTACGCTTGAGTTTAAAGCGAGCGAGCGCAAAATTTTTTTTTGTTTTAAATGCCTGATGTACCTGAAGTGGAAATGCTGCCTTCACCCTGCCCACGCACATCATGTAGGGCTGCTGGCTGTCGGGACTGCTCCCCAGACTGCACCACTGCAGGATGTCCATCATCGGCCCTGTTATGAAGCTGTACACTGGACACCACATTATTGCATTCACCAGCAGGCAACGAGGTCTTGACGAAAAAGTACCAGACAAAACATTAGTTACAAATTATGCATATAATTTCCTCCCTTTTATTATAAGTACAATATATGCATGGACAAATCTAGTATCTGAGAAAAATTAAATCATATTTCAAAGTCAAACTTCTGAATCACTTGTACATCACATTTTGTGTTGGGTAAACTGGTAACATACAATATTCTCCAATGTTTCTCTTGTAGACAGGACATGACATTCGTATTGACACACATTGTGACATGAAAGTTAAACACAAATATGTTGACAATCTCCCCCTCATTTTTGACCAACTTGTGTCATTGTAACAGTATAACAATCAGAGGCTTAGTACTCATCACATTATGGTGATAATCCCGAGTGTATGGAAGAATGTCCATACAAGATTAAATATATGATTACATACAGGTTTGTTACAACTCACTACAATGATCTGTTGTGCCCTTCCTTACATTACATGGAGCAGTTTTAACATTATTTTACTGACACCACACTGAATTATATGACAGTTAATAGCAATGTCAGACTATTCTAAGACGCTGCTGGGAGGTCACAAAAATGAGGTCTAAAATATGTAGGGGCAAACCCAAGATGATAAAAATATCAAGCGATTTAAAACCAGATCACTGACGAAGCCTCACTTCAAGCAGTGAAATCATATTTATGTAGGTGCTGGCAAAGATGGATGAACAGATATGGATTTTAAAACACACAAATTTGGGAATTTGTTGACGTATAAAAAAAAAAAACTAACACAAAACATAAATGTAACTCTGCTAAATCAGTACTACCGTGTGGATCAGAAACACTAGAACAGAATAACAACTCAAGCAATGACCAGTAAACTACAAACATTCAGTAACAGGTTGTCTACACACAGCAGCAGGACTGTATCACTGATGGGGCACCTAGGGGAAGAACTAGATTCCAGTACATCAAGTGGTGAGGGAAAGCTGCAGGACTGTATGACTAATGGGGGCACTCAGGGGAAGAACTAGATTGTAGCACATCAAGTGGTGAGGGAAAGCTGCAGGACTATCACTAATGGGGGCACCCAGGAGAAGAACTAGATTGTAGCACATCAAGTGGTGAGGGAAAGCTGCAGGACTGCATCACGAATGGGGCACCCAGGGGAAGAACTAGATTCCAGCACATCAAGTGGTGAGGGAAAGCTGCAGGACTGTATCACTAATGGGGCACCCAGGGGAAGAACTAGATTCCAGGACATCAAGTGGTGAGGGAAAGCTGCAGGACTGTATCACTAATGGGGCACTCAGGGGAAGAACTAGATTGTAGCACATCAAGTGGTGAGGGAAAGCTGCAGGACTGTATCACTAATGGGACACCCAGGGGAAGAACTAGATTGTAGCACATCAAGTGTTGAGGGAAAGCTGCAGGACTGTATCACTAATGGGGCACCCAGGGGAAGAACTAGATTGTAGCACATCAAGTGGTGAGGGAAAGCTGCAGGACTATCACTAATGGGGCACCCAGGGGAAGAACTAGATTGTAGCACATCAAGTGGTGAGGGAAAGCTGCAGGACTGTTTCACTAATGGGGCACCCAGGGGAAGAACTAGATTCCAGCACACCAAGTGGTGAGGGAAAGCTGCAGGACTGTATCACTAATGGGGCACCCAGGGGAAGAACTAGATTGTAGCACATCAAGTGGTGAGGGAAAGCTGCAGGACTGTATCACTAATGGGGCACCCAGGGGAAGAACTAGATTGTAGCACATCAAGTGGTGAGGGAAAGCTGCAGGACTGTATCACTAATGGGGCACCCAGGGGAAGAACTAGACTAGCACATAAAGTGGTGAGGGAAAGCTGCAGGACTGTATCACTAATGGGGCACCCAGGGGAAGAACTAGATTGTAGTACATCAAGTGGTGAGGGAAAGCTGCAGGACTGTATCACTAATGGGGCACCCAGAGGAAGAACTAGATTGTAGCACATCACGTGGTGAGGGAAAGCTGCAGGACTGTATCACTAATGGGGCACCCAGGGGAAGAACTAGATTGTAGCACATCAAGTGGTGAGGGAAAGCTGCAGGACTGTATCACTAATGGGGCACCCAGGGGAAGAACTAGATCGTAGCACATCAAGTGGTGAGGGAAAGCTGCTGGTACTGCACAAGACAACATGAGAAAACCTGCTAGTCTAACTAGACAGATCTACCTCTGGAACACAGGAATAGAGGAACAAAAGAATGACAGATGGAGATGGGGAGAACATGGAAGGAGCTGACAAAAGATAGGACTGTTTGATTGACTTGTTTGAGGGCCTATGCTGACTTGGTTAAAGAGCTGAAGAAAGACTGAATGACAGATTTGCTAGTCAAATATTGCAAACAGGTGAATGACTATCCGCCGGACACAAAGTGCCTCATCACTACCATCTTAAATAAAAAGAAACCTCCCAAATAAACATTACTATTCTGTGCTTGAAAAGAAAAGTTTGTTTGATATTCTATGAGCCATTTCCTCTCCTGCCCTGGGGTTTGGCGCAACTTTATATTCTGGAGCACATATGCTTATCATATACATGATTTGAGACTAGAGGCACCTCAGAGAGCAACAAACCTCAGCTGACAGCTGTGGGTGAATGTGTACAGCTGCCATACAACAAACCTCGGCTTACAGCTATGGATGGATGGGTACAGCTGCCCTCCCACAGATGCCATTGAACAAATCTCAGCTGACAGCTGTGGGTGAATGTGTACAGCTGCCATACAACAAACCTCGGCTTACAGCTGTGGATGGATGTGTACAGCTGCCCTCCCAGATGCCATTGAACAAACCTCAGCTGACAGCTGTGGGTGGATATGTACAGCTGCACTTCCACAGATGCTATCCAACAAACCTTGGTTGACAGCTATGGATGGATGGGTACAGCTGCCCTCCCACAAACCAAAGACCAGACTATAGAGCAACTCACTTCTGTATCCTGACAGACATCACCCGTCCCTAGTTGCTCATTCTCTTGGTTTAATTCTGACAGCCATGATGGGATTAACAGCTCCTTGACAGATTTTCTCAACTTCCCAAACAGTGTCTGAAACAGCAAACAATGGCTCACATTTACAATTCTGAACCAGAGGAAACATGATGGTCATTGACATGTGAAAAATAAATATTGCTCAATACATCACACTGACAAGAGTGACAATTTTAATCCTCCCAGTTGGAGACACAATTATTCTATTATATAGTTCGTTATATTGATAGATATTGCCACAGGTCTGCACGTGTGCCCATAGTAGTAGTAGCTTCACTATCCCCTTTCTTTCTTTCTACCAACACGTGGTGACTGTCTTTTCTGCATGGTCCAAGCCCCAGCAAACTAAAGTATGGTCGTATCATAGTATTATAATTATACAGCATGTGAAATGTGTTCTTTATAGATTACATGGCACCTCAGCAGATAACACACAATAAATGAGGCCAGGTCTTCATGGATCACTTGCTGCATAGGATTTCTTATATTCTAGAACCTCCCCAGATGTGTCTCCACCTTGCCGTGGTGGGGGTGCTTGCGTGTCCCATTGACCCCATGTGCTTATCGATGGATGAAAACTACATATCGGACAGCTTATGGCAGTGTTTCCCAACCTTTTTTGTGCTATGCCCCACCTAAGCCTTTCTAAAATTCTTATGCCCCCCCCCCCCCCCCCCCCCCCCCCCAATATATACATAATTTTTAATCAAAATAAATTTAATGAAAGATTTTTCTATATTATTTTAATTAATTATTAGTAATTATTTATTATTTAAATTTAGTGAGATCCTTGCGCTTGATGCTTGCTGCAAAGAGATTTTATGTCAGGTTCCAATTTAGTTAACTTCAGTCTTAAGTCTCCCCGTTTTGTTATGTCCAGCTAATTTTTTTTTTTTGTTAAGCAGCAAATCATTTATACCAGTTGTGCTGTATGGCTCTGAAACCTGGAGTACAACGAAAGGAGACGAAGCCTTGTTACAAACCTTTGAGAACAAAATTTTAAGACGCATCTTTGTACCCATTAGGGATACACAAAGTGGAGAGTGGAAAAGAAGAAGTAACAAAGACATTTATGATCTGTTTAAGTCCCCGCTAATCACTGGTATCATGAAGGCTAATAGACTACAATGGCTGGGGCATATAGAAAGAATGGAAGATAATAGGGAAACAAAACTCGCTTACACTCAGGAAATAAATGATCGTAGACCCCGAGGTAGACCAAGAAGGCGGTGGAGAGATAATACATGTACAGACCTACAAGCACTTGGAATCAACGACTGGCAAGAGAAGGTCCACCAGAGAGACGAATGGAGACGGATTGTATTTGCAGCAAAGAACCTCAATGGCTCGGAACGCTAAAGAAGAAGAAGAAGAAGCAAATCATTTATGGCACTAAATCGACATTCAGCTAAATATGAAGTTGGAAACGGTAACAATAGTTCTCTTGCACATTTGGTTGCATTTGGATATTTGATTTCGGTTTCCTCACAAAGCCATGCCATCGCTCCTTTTATAATAAAATAAATTGATTCATCATTTTGCATTTCTGCGAGTTCTTCTTGATACTGCATATTTTAAATATCAGACAAATCCACTAACATTGGCTGCATCATCCAAGTTGGGAAATCAATGTTTCAAATCAGAAAATCTTTCTTTTAAATCAGCCGATACAATTTTCGGATGATCGACAATAACATATATAGCGGTATCAGTCACTTCACATTTTTAGAGCCAGTGAAACTTTTCAAAATTTTTGTTGTAAATATATGTCTGACATAATTCAATAAAGGTAATGAAACCAAATATCTTCGTTTTTGCATCGACAAGAGTTTTGTTTGTTCCTTGAAGTTGTTTATTTAATATATTTAGTTTTTCAAAGATATCGGCTAAATAACTCACAAATGCCTTACCATCGACCGTTAACAGATTTTTCATTTCAGGTTTTTCGCTTAAAAAATCACTAAGAGTATCAAATAATTCCATAAATCTTTTTTCCATTTTCGAATTGCCCCCCTTAACAATCAAATTGCCCCCCTGTGGGGCATGGGCCCCACGTTGGGAAACACTGGCTTATGGGATAGGGGCCAGACTAAGCGAGACACAACCTGCTGCTCTGCAGGTAGACTGAGGATAGCAGTCAAAAGTTTAAATCAGGCGCACGAAGGCAGAAGTTCTAGGTCCGGACACATATAAGGCTCTCTGTTGAGGGTTGTGGCTGAACGCATCTAAGCCATAAACCCTCGGATGTGAGAGCCGGGCCGATACCCACCTACCGAAAAACGGAGGTGAAATACTGAGCAAGCTACATGCCCAGTTCAGATACTTGTCCGAAGGCTCTCAGCTGGGGGATATGAGGGATCCCCGGATGAGAGGGTCAGGCCGTTTATCGCCCACTGCTGCATGGCGGTAAGGTGCTGAGCCGGCAGGACATGTAGCCTACCTCGTGAACGAGTACTAAAAGGTAGAAGTGCCCCAGTCGAATGAAATGGTTACGAAAACTGTCTGTATCTAACTGATAGAGAGTAGATAAAAGTGGAAAAATGTCTTAACACGAAATGGAACGCACGGCTAGCGAATCCATTGCGTGGTCCGAAGTCAAAAGCAAAAGCTTACCGAGTGGATGTCGCTCGCAGACTGACCGTTCCTGGTGTGTGCTTGAGCGACCAGTGGCAAGCGAGATGCCCAACACATGGAAGTGAGGAACTAAAGCAGCCATGAGCAGGACGTGGCAACTCCTTGGGTGAGCCCAGTCTCAGAGCAATATGTGCCGGCTCTGCAATTATGGAAGCCTCATTGGATAGTGAGGGAATGCCCATGGTCTGCCCCTGCCTTCCCTTGAGGGCCGATTGTGATGTCGTTGATCGTTCTATCTTGACCAGCTGAGATGTGGGCGACATCACAACAATAAGTCTAACGTGCCTCGAAACCCGAGGACGCCTAACCTCATTAAAAATGCCCGCCGAAGTCGGAAGTGCCGTCCTACGGATGGCAAAATAAAAATTGGCACTACGTATTTACGTCAGAGTGAAATGTCTCGTTCGAATGTCTCTCGTACTAGGAACAGCTCTGTGTACCTAGTTTCCGAATGCCCGTCGTGCCTGGAATAGCTCTGACGGGCACAACGACAAGCACATGTCCGAAAACTCGCTGAGTGGATACCGTCTGCAGACCTGTCTGGTTTGTGCGGGAACGGCCCAGGGCGAACGAAATGCCCAATATATTGAAGTGAGGAATTAAAGCAGGCATGAGCAGGACATGACGATCCCCTCGGTGAACTCAGCACCAGAGCACTATGTGTCGGCTCTGCAATTATGGAAGCCACCCAGGATGGCGGAAAATGCTATGGACTGTCCCTGCCTTCCTTTGAGGGATATGACCGTGAATCTTTGACTGTTCCAACTTGACCATCTGGGAGGTGGACGGTACCACACAATGCTAACCTGGTCAAAAAGGGACGCTAAATGTCGGATGTGTTGACCTAAGGGTTTCGTCCCAAGGGTGCCTAACGAGATACACCACAATCACATCTGAAAAAACACTCCGGATGAACGCAAAGAAGAAGATATTCTAGAACATTCTTGTCCTACTTTGGTATTTTTCTACTCAAATTTCCTGTCTTTCCGTTCTGCCTTTGTGTGTGGTTAATAACTTAATTGAAACAGATGTCCTTTTATTTTGCGTCCAGTCGTCAGGAAATGTGTACCAGATACCTGAATTTTCAATAATTTTCTTAGTTTATATTTGCCCAAAAATGTTTTGCTCTTTCTCAATGCCAAACTTCAAGAATAACTAGACTTTCAATCAATCAATCAGATGCCGTCTCCACAATGAAGGTTGGCTGCAATGGATCTCCAACGCTGCCTGCTCGCCTTGATTGTGCATTCTGTCAGATTCCTGTTCGCCCACCTCTTTATGTTATCTTCCCACTTGTATCGTTGTCTACTTCAACCTTACCCTGCAGTATGGTTTTTATAAGTGTTGTCTTTTAACGTGGCCGAAATATTTTATTTGCCCCTTTTATTTTTTTTAAATAAAATTTTCTAGAACCTCTGTATTTCATTGTTTTTGTTTCCTTGAAATATGATATATTCAAACTCTGAGTGAGTATACTAGACTAGACTAAACTAACTGTTGGTCATCCCACACAACATCCACTGCATAGTGAAATTAGGAAGGTGAAGGGCAGCAGGTTAAAAAGAGGACGGTCGTGGATGGGTCAAGCCGAAGACATTCTTCAACAGGTGTGTTCACTTGAGGACTTAGAACCTGGCGAGGAGTGGGTGCAAGTGCCAACAGACTTCTGCACATCCTTTTCAGTTTGCATCCAACTAGATAGAAAATGCAGACAAGAAAATCCGGCTGCTGTTGAGGCTGAAGTACAAACGTTGATTTTCGAGAATTCGCTAGACGGTGACGCGATCATCTACACAGATGGGTCGGTCGTCCGACATGTGAGAAGCTCATGGGCCTTTACAGCTCGGGCCGGAGGGAGAATTGTGAAGGAGGACTCTGGTGCTTTCACTGAAACCACAAGTAGCCTGACCATGGAAGTCATGGCAGTAAGTAAAGCAATAACATGACTCGAGACACAGACATTCACTAGGCCTTGTATCTCCTAGAACTCTCAAGCCGCTGCTTGATCTTGTTTCATTCTAACTAAATGCCCGAGCCATTTAATTCTTTGGTGATCTATAAAGTCAGTAATCGATGTTATCCTAACGCCTGTTCTTAGTTTCTTGCGACTCAATGAACATGATCAAGAGGATAGAGGAGGGGTCGATCCGAAGAGAATGGCTGCTGCCTCTGAAGCGGTCTCGGATGGCAAAGATTAGTTTCATCTTCGTGCCAGGTCATGCAGGAGTACAAGGAAATGAGCGGGCGACAAGTTCGCAGGTAAGGCCACTGTGGAGGGCGGACGCGCCATGGACCAGGCTGACATTCTGAATGCTCTACGAGAAGTAAGACTTTTGCGAGAACCAAGTGATGACTGTGAATCTACAACAATGGCCAGACTGCAGGAGCAGCAAATTAAAAGAGGGGTGGCCAAACAAGAACACTACGCAGGAAGCCAAAGAAGATTGATAAACCAACACAGAACAAAACTGGCGTCATTAGCCGCTACACGCTGCGGGATTTGCTGAGGGGATCCGAGCACTTATGGACTGAATGGTTCGATGTGCAACGAGGATGATCTGTCGACTAACTAACTAACTAACTGTTGGTCATAAGACATTGCTCTGTACATCTTTTAAGAGCAAGAAGAAAACTCGATTCTTTTCCACTTCTAAAGTTTGAAGGTGTTTATTGGTCAACTTCAAGAATTTCGGATTTATTTATGCTTGCATTAGACCATTGAAAAGCTGTTATTAACATGTTTCTTTGTGATGGACTGATCTTTGGATTGTGCCATCTTCTCAGCCAGCATCAGATTAGGGTGTCAGAATGATACACATCATAAAGTGTCATGCTTGTATTCTATGAACATAGAAATATTAGTGTACTTGGTTCATAGTGGGAAGGTGCGACCATCCTGGTCAGCTGGAGGCTGGCGACTGACTAAACTAAGCTACCCAGTGGAGTTTCGAAGTCCACTCGACCCACCAATTTCGACCGTCTCACGGAGACCACCAGATTCCTGAGACACACCATTTACGTGAGTCCTACGTGACGAGAATCATCTAAAACACAACCGATCATTTCTCTCGGCGGTTCGAGAAACGTCCAGAATAACCGAATTTAGGCTGGGGTTCCCCAAGATATTAGCCTGGACGGGAGACCACTCGCCTAGCGCCGGCCGATAGGAAATTCCCAGTGTGAAGGCATGTGCACTGGGTCATTTTGTCACAGAAGGAACAATTCTGCTTGTCTGTGGTTATGATTATGTAATCTGACGTGGTTATCTCCACATACAGGTGGCAGACAACCAGGTCTGTAATTCCTGAAGATCTTTCTGCCTCTATGAGTGACACAAAGTTATCTGCTAGAATGGGACCTAGAGGGCTCTGCATTACGACTAAGTCAATTTGGTAGTAATGCTGTTTGAGGGAGTTGAATTTAATGTTTCCAATGAATGCTAACCTGGTTAAAAATGCATGAAAAAGTCGAATGTTTTGGCCCAACGGTGCATAACAAAACACGTCACAATTATGTCTGAAAAAAACTCCAGATGAATGCAGAAGAAGAATTTAATGTTTTAAGTAAAAAGCTGGAATATTAAAAAAAAAAAACAAGGAATGATGTTTAAACTATTTAATTATGTAGTTTATCATCTGATGAGATACAGCAAAGTATGCCACGCAATCAGCAGTGCAATTTGTCTTCTGTTTCGAAAATCAATATCTCCTCTTATATCTGACGTAGAGACTTGACTGAGGTATGGTTGCATTTAATTTTATCAAGACTAATGAGAAGATATTTTCATAACTTTTGAAAACATAAATTTTATGATACACCAGTAAGGTAAGGAGTAATAAGTCTGCACAAGCGGTCTTTATACCCAGCCACTAACATGAATTTGTTGAGAATAATAACAATGGGAAATGTTTGCTGGTCGCTGTATACAATAGCAAATATGCAACATTGTAAGAAGGCGGACAAAAGTGCGACTAATTTACTCAAGCAATACATTGCAAAACTTTGTGCGTCAGAAAACGGCGATTTCATTTAGTCTGATTATGCTATCCAAAACCAGAAACCGCGCCTGTGCATAAGGATCCATTGGTCCCCAAAAAATGGCTATGAAACGACCCTGCATGCTTCCGACATTTATTTATTCAAATATCAGGTGATAATAACAAACGCCATCTTAGTTTCTGTAGAATAAGTCAGTCTAATATTCTATGCTTAGCAACTGGTTGAAATTATCTTGGCTTTTAAATAAATTCCTTTATTTGACATATGGTAAGTAATTTTATTTTTTCTAGAGCTTGTTTAATTAATGTTATATTTTAAAAGGATATTCAAATTCTGCATCCATTTTTACATATATTTGGAGTTTCATCACAGATATCATTTGATATAAGATAGGAAAAAAAATATTCCAGTGGACATGTTTAGTCTTTGTGAATGGAAATCCAAGACGGCGGCTCCACGAATATCGATCGGACAAGGCCATGTAGACATTTTTACACGCAATACGTGAAATTGAACTTAAAGAGAATACAAGTTTAAAGATTATTAATTTATTTGTATATATTTACTATTTTTTTATCATTTAACATGACGGAACATATATCCGAGGTCAGTTTTCATATCCGTCTGTCTATGGCCCATTTGAGACAATCTTGCATGGCAACATCATTCCTGATCATATTTGACGACTAAATTTTTAAATGTTACATTTGCATTACTTTGATCATGTTTTTCAAATTGGGCATTTACTAATGAGTACCACCACAGCTACATAGGCCTTGAAAACCCAAACAGTGGTACATCAATGAAGCCTGTATGTCAATTCTAAACGGAGATATTGGGACACAAAGGAGAGTTGCGCAGTTGCGAAATAGTGCAAAATTTTTTGGTTCAATATCCAGACACTCAAATGTGAATATCTCCGCTTAGAATTGACATACAGGCATCATTGAGATACCCTTTGATTTGGTTTTTCAAGGCCTTTCCACGGATCTTTCCACGGTGGTCTCAGTAAATAATTTGAAAATCATGATCAAACCTGCTACTAGCAAGCATGTCTTTTGTTTCTGTCATAGTTTTAGAGACTGACTCGAACAAGTAGAATGCCGAAGGTATAATAACTAGAATGCTGGTTAGATAAAGACTGGAGAATGTAAATGTTCGCTGGATATTCAGGGTACTGGTACTACAAATACAATGGAATTCAAAATGAAATCGTGTCACATGACTATCTTAAAACCAACATAGGATACATTCATGCGTCAATTTGTTATAATGCAACAATGTCTACATGAAGGCTACTAATTTCATAGATGTATACACAGCATATGGACAAGAAATGTACAAAATGTGAGCATTGTCCCTGAGACAAACAGGCGGTCTCTCATCTCTCACGTGGGACCAAGAGGAAACAACTTTCACCACAATCACCTTACCAAGTTTCTCTCGTATGGTTTACTGGGTGCCGTCCGTTTTTTCGCTCTAATCTTGCCACCTTCGGAAGCCATGTTGGGTAGATAAGCGTGGTGTGGAGACGATGAGCAGACAGATGATGGAGAGTTTATCCATTTACATTTCGTTGAGACATTGTGTCTGCGCCTCTCCAATAAAGATGGCGGCAATACATGTTGCTTGTGATTGGTCGATTAGAGAGTCACGTGTTTTGCGGTCATTGTCGGTAAACCATTTTCTCTGTACATAGCAAATTACCGACAACGGCAGTTGAGGATTTTGCAATACACAGATGAATAATTGATGTCTTGGCATTAGAGATGTTTGTAACGTCTAGCTTGAGAAGCTCTGCTGCTTTCATACACAATACAGACAACAGAAACATTCCTTTACAAACCAGTATAGATCATCGAGTTTGTTTAGTCTGGTCTTCTGTTCTTTTTCAAAGTTTCCCAACCGTCAATATTCATACTGAATTGAATAGTTAATACAGCCAAGAATCTCGGTCAACTTTATAAAACCACACAAACAAACAATACGGAGGACGTTGCGGCAAAAAGTCTTCATCAGCAAACACACACCAGAAATAAAACCACGAAGGACAAACATAACTAATGCAGCTGCAGTGTCCGGTTACCCTGCACGTCCGATTTGACAACACGTGAGCATCTCATCTCATCATGTTCCTCTTGTACCTTGCGGTGTCGAGGTGAAGTATAAACTTCGTGAGAGTGCCCGATTATGGGCTTCATATATCGACATTCCCATGGATTCTGCTATTCCCTCCGTCCAACGTTTACGTGGTCGGCCTCTTCCCCTGTTTCTATCTGGTCTGTACATCATTGCTTGTTGTGGTAAGCTGTTGACTGGTAACCTACTTGCATGGCCAAACCATCTGACTTGCTGCTTTCTAATAAAATTTAGTGCAACACGTGAGCAAACGCTGGTAATCGAAGGGGTTACGGCTCTAGCGAGCAATAAGTATTCAGTTTGTTTGTTTGTTTGTTTGTTTGTTTGTTTTTCCTTCAATGTGGTTCACCGCGGACGAGTTTTAGATGTCTGTTTCTCTTCCACAGTCTTTTACTATCGATCATCACGTGGTGTGAATATGCTTCCTATCTACCCCATTCCAACAGCACTCTTGGACAACAGTCAGTTTAAACTGACTAAGACTTTATTCTTCTGATGTCTTAATGCTTTTGCCATGAAGCGTCGCAGAGAGGAGGCAGATGTCATATTATGTGTTTCGCTTGACTTGCTGCTTGCGCTAACGTCATATTTGATTTCTTCGACGTTTTTTAATAAATCCAACTCTTTCTGGGCCGTCCTCTCGCCTTGTATCTCCTAGAACTCTCAAGCCGCTGCTTGATCTTGTTTCATTCTAACTAAATGCCCGAGCCATTTAATTCTTTGGTGATCTATAAAGTCAGTAATCGATGTTATCCTAACGCCTGTTCTTAGTTTCTCATTTGTGTCTATCTCTTCTAGTTTGTCTAGGTGCGTTTCTTGTGCATCTCATCCCACACGATGTGGTTTTACGCATGTGTATTTCTGGGACTGACCATGGTTGGTACTGGTAAAACAGCATTGAGACGAATGTTTATCAGCTTCTTCTTGATTTTGGTATGCATGTTGATATTTGAACGTTTTAATATAGGTAGGTGCTATTTGATTGTTGATGTTTGATTTATCTATTATCGTTTCTATTTCTCTATATAGTCTTACATCCTCGGTGAACACACTGCCCATATAGGCTACTTGTACTCTCTGGCTTGTTTTAATGATTTTCCATTTATGTTTACGTTATACTGCACTGGTGTTCAGTCGAATGGTCATAAATTCTGTCTCTTCGATGTTAATCTTCATATCCTAATTCTCCCGGGAAGGTTAACCCGGTCAACAAATGCCCGCAGAAGTCGGATGTGTCGGCCTAACGGCGCAAGAACGCAGCTCTGCTGTAAACAGACACAACGCAGTCACATCCGGAGAAAAAAATCCGGATGAACGCAGAAGAAGAAGATATCCTAATTCTGACAGCAATTGTCAAAGCAATTTATGTTCATTGGAGCCTTTGTCCAGACGTAAGTTAGTTAGTTAGTTAGTTAGTCGACAGATCATCCTCATTGCACATCGAACCATTCAGTCCATAAGTGCTCGGATCCCCTCCTCAGCAAATCCCGCAGCGTGTAGCGGGTAACGACACCAGTTCTGTGTTGGTTTATCAATCTTCTTTGGCTTCCTGCGTAGTGTTCTTGTTTGGCCACCCCTCTTTTAATTTGCTGCTCTCGCAGTCTGGCCATTGTTGTAGATTCACAGTCATCACTTGGTTCACGCAAAAGTCTTACTTCTCGTAGAGCATTCAGAATGTCAGCCTGGTCCATGGCGCGTCCGCCCTCCACTGTAGCCTCACCTGCTAGCTTGTCAGCCCGCTCATTTCCTTGTACTCCCGCATGCCCTGGCACGAAGATGAAACTAATCTTTGCCAGCCGAGACCGCTCCAGAGACAGCAACCATTTTCTACGGATCCAACCCCATCTCTATCCTCTGGATCATGTTCATTGAGTCGCTAAGGAAACATGCCCTAGTGAATGTCTGTGTCTCGAGCCATGTTATTGCTTTACTTACTGCCATGACTTCAATAGTCAGGCTACTTGTGGTCTCAGCAAAAGCACCAGAGTCCTCCTTCACAATTCCCCCTCTGGCCTGAGCAGTAAAGGCCCATGAGCTTCTCACATGTCGGACGACCGACCCATCTGTGTAAATAACAGCATCACCGTCTAGCGAATTGTCGAAAATCAATGCTTGTACTTCAGCCTCCACAGCAGCCGGATTTTCTTGTCTGCATTTTCTATCTAGTTGGATGTAAACTGAAGAGGATGTGCAGAAATCTGTTGGTACTTGTACCCACTCCTCGCCCGGTTCTAAGTCCTCAAGTGAACACACCTGTTGAAGGATGTCTTCGGCTTGACCCATCTACGACCGTCCTCTTTTTAACCTGCTGCCCTTCACCTTCCTAATTTCACTATAGCAGTGGATGTTGTGTGTTTGCGTTAATTCTGAGGATAGGCGCCGTGCCCTGCAACCTTGTATTCTCTCTTCAATGGTTGGAAAATCAAGAAGGTAGCGCATCGCCCTGCATGCTGTATCTCTTGTACATCCAAGAATAATGCGCATAGGCTTCATTCTGTATCCTTTCCATCTTTCTATCTGCTTATGGCTGAGAGTCAGGATTGCGATTGCATTCTCAAACACAGACATGACCAGCCCCTCGTACAGAAGACATAGATGGTCGCTGCTCACAGTTTGCTGCCGCCATCACCCGCATCGCTGCCAAACCCCGCTTGGCCTTAGTTATCACCTGGTCTATGTGCACATTATAAGCAAGGCTTTCGATCAAACCGTATCCCCAGGTAATTCATTGCCTGCGTTCTTTCCACTGTCTCTGAACACAGCTTTACAGTTGGTGTTGGAGTGTGGACAATATGATTATTCATCGAGACCCAATTCACAATGTCCAGACGTAATGTAACAATTAACCCGTAACTAGTCTTTGGTCTATATCCGTATCTGTGATTTAGTCTACCTGTAATCTATATGTAAATAGAATGTGACAAGTGGTAGATGTGAACAAGATGGCCGTGAAGCAGGATTGGGTTGTCGTGAGGACAGCACTCGCGGGTCAACTGGTGACACTTCCACAGGATGAAAGTTTGTTTTATTTTTCCTCGCTTTGAACTCAAGCTTAGTCCATACACACTACTTCTAGTAGTAGCTGGACTGAATTTTGCGTGTGGATTAGCTGTCCCTATTAACAGTGTCCCTCGCCATCGGGCGAACCCACTCCGTCTTCAGAGGTATTTGTAACTTACGTCTCCAAGTCAAGGACGATAGGTCAACATTTTAAGTCTAACTGTCCGGTATCGGGGTTCAACCGCCTACCTCGGCATCAGCACACCGGATGTTTAGGAACACTCGTTCTTATCCATTCGGCCACGCTGACCTATGGGTGAAAGTGACCGGCTCATGACCACTAGAATACCAGTGACACGGGGGGGGGGGGAGAGAAGCCCGCCACACGTGTAAGTGCAGCCAACTAGAACCTATACGGAGGAAGCAACGATGATTTGAAGAAGAGATGCAGACTGTCATTAAATCAACGTCTAAATACTGTCATTAAATCAACGTCTAAATACTGTCATTAAATCAACGTCTAAATACTGTCATTAAATCAACGTCTAAATACTGTCATTAAATCAACGTCTAAATACTGTCATTAAATCAACGTCTATATACTGTCATTAAATCAACGTCTAAATACTGTCATTAAATCAACGTCTAAATACTGTCATTAAATCAACGTCTAAATACTGTCATTAAATCAACGTTTAAATACTGTCATTAAATCAACGTCTAAATAGTGTCATTAAATCAACGTCTAAGACTGTCATTAAATCAACGTCTAAATATTGTCATTAAATCAACGTCTAAATACTGTCATTAAATAAACGTCTAAAGACTGTCATTAAATCAACGTCTAAATACTGTCATTAAATCAACGTCTAAATACTGTCATTAAATCAACGTCTAAATACTGTCATTAAATCAACGTCTAAATACTGTCATTAAATCAACGTCTAAATACTGTCATTAAATCAACGTCTAAATACTGTCATTAAATCAACGTCTAAATAGTGTCATTAAATCAACGTCTAAGACTGTCATTAAATCAACGTCTAAATATTGTCATTAAAACTCTTTCGCTACCAAGGGCCCATCTGGTGCCACATTGGATCCGCTGTGGTGGCAATTGGTACTTTTATTGCCACAAAATGATCAGTGGTTTATTTGATACATTTCTGCTCCGTTTCGGAATTTTAAGTTATAGTAAACTGAAAATTTACATGGCCTGAACATATCTTTATCATCATTGTGCGGTAAAACATTTGCATTTTATAACTTTATTGTCACACACCCCTACTTCCAGTTTTCTGCAATTATTTTTTTTCATTTTTTGTGAAGAAGACATGGTTCAGAATATGCAGCAAAACTTCCTTTTGGGTAATTTTAATGAGCAATACTGTTTATATTCTTGAAGACATGTGGTGTTTGTTTGATTATTCAGTAAATTAAACATGATTAGCAATAGAGGAGTATAGAAAACACCTTATAAGTGCAATTTTTAAAATAATGTTTACATCTTTAATTTCAGTTGTTATTATTAAACCTCTCATAATTGTCATAATATTTGTAACCTATCAATTAATTATCAACACTGTCATGTTCCCTGTGCAATCCTCTTTAATTTCATATATAATACAATATATCTGCTACCATTTTAACCATTTTAAAAGCATTATTGTGACACACCCCTACTACAAATTTTCTGCCATGACTTTCTGTTTGGTCAGGACCCAATTTTTATTTGGTAGCGAAAGAGTTAAATCAACGTCTAAATACTGCCATTACATCAACGTCTAAGACTGTCATTAAATCAACGTCTAAATACTGTCATTAAATCAATGTCTAAATACTGTCATTAAATCAACGTCTAAATACTGTCATTAAATCAACGTCTAAATACGTCATTAAATCAACGTCTAAAGACGACAAGCTCATCATCCTCGTGACTTCAGTCCAATAGTTGGTTCAGACTGCGATGTATGGGACGATATAGTTGGAAGAAATAAAGTTGTATCTATTATATTATATATATATATATGTATATATATATATATATATATATATAGTCGGTTCAGACTGCCATGTATGGGACGACATAGTTGGAAGAAATAAAGTTGTATCTATTATATTATTATTATTTTTTTTGTTTTTTGCATATCCTTTACAGGGCATCGCTGTCAACAGCAGCATCTTTCAGCTGTCTGTTGATTTCTTGGCAAGATTACGCTCAGTAATTTGCCATTGCTTTCTGAGCGGCCGGCTCAGTTATCCCGCAAGTCACCAGCGGGGTCGAACCGCTCCCAGTTCTCTCCCGCTACGAGAATCTACGTGATAAACGGGATTACGGAGAAAGTTATTATATTATACTTTATATATATATAGTTGGTTCAGACTGCGATGTATGGGACGACATAGTTGGAAGAAATAAAGTTGTATCTATTATATTATATTTATATATATTATATATAATTATTATATATATATATATATTATATATATATATATATATATATAAAATATATATATATATTTGGTTCAGACTGGGGTTTGGACGACATAGTTGGAAAAAATAAAGTTTATCTATTATATTATACTTCCCCCTCTCTGGTGTCCACCGGACGAGGTAGAGGGACTTGTGGTTAAATGACCCAAGAGCTATCCGACGATGCACAGCTATGGTAGGGTCACCCATGTGGACAGGTAAAGAGAGAGGGACCAGACCAAGCGACACACAAACCTCTGCCTTGTAGGTAGACTGGGGAAGGGGGAAAACCCCCGAACAAAAAGCTTCTCAAATCGGATTCCTGAGCCCCCCGGGAAGTAACTTAATTCAGATGTCACAAATCAAAATTAATCGTTATGGGGCTAACCCGCCCCATCAGGCGGTGATATGGGGTCCCCCATCGAGGGGGTCCCCATGGCTACGGTGGTCACCTTCCCCCGTGTGTGGAGTCAAGGCACAGAGGTAGGTTTAAAGCTATTGACCATATACCCCGACACTCAACATACTACAGTGGAAAGCCGAAGGAGTTTATAACAAAAAAAATCTCCCTAACACGCTTTTCATAAAGTAGAATAGATGTGGCATGCATTCAAGAGACACACCTCAAAGCCCAAACACAAAACTCAGTAGGAGGATACAGGCAACACGTTTTCGCCATGAAGGACCAAAAAAGGGGGTTATAATCATCATCATCTTGTCACCGTCCCAGGTCCCTAGGGGAATGAAACCGGGCTCATACAGGCAACAAACTCCGTTCAGATACAATCTAACTCATTTTTTTATATTAGTTAGTAAGCTGGCGAAGTAAGGTCTTCGCAAGCCAGCAACCCCAAGTTGCGTATCACGGGGGTTTACAATAAAGCAAAATACTGATTATTAAAAACTCTATCCTATCTAACGTATGATAAGACCCTAAATACATTTGGGTTTTAAGCTATCAAGTCCCCTTAAGGAAAGCCTGTTGCTTTTTCATGTCCAGTCCGGTCTGCCCTCTAAGTGTCTCGATCGGACACGGCTGTAACTCCCTTGAGCTTCTCGTGGAAATCCTGGCACGGAGGGTTCCTGGCGTGTCCACGGAGCTGTAGGGGAAATGCCTAAAGCTTCTCGAAGGTTGGATTTTTCGAGCATTTGAGGTGTCTCCCTTGTATTGGGGGGATGCCCCTCTTAAATTTCCCCTTTTATCTTTTTTGTTTCTAAACCCACTCCATGGGGAGACTCTGACAACATCATCATCATCATCATCACATCATCATCTCTCCATCATCATCTCATCATCACCATTAATCATCATCATATATCTTCCACTTCTGCCCTCAAACTGTGGAGGAATAATTTGCGTTCCCCGCGCCCGTTTTAAAAGCACTGGAAGTGTCCCTTCAAAGTGGTTACAATGTCTCTGATGTCGTCCCCATTTTTTTTGGGCGTCCTAATACTTACACGAAATACAATACCTTGCAGCGAAGTATCTGTGATCTCTGACAACCAAAAAGGAAATTATAGGTGGATATAATGATAAAGGACGTGAAAAAAAGAATTTTCAATCTGTATAGCCGGGATAAGGACCTTACACTCTCAAACATGAAAATAATGACACAAATGCATTATGTGGGAGACTTAATAGCGGTTTAGAAAGATGGGGATACCCAGATACTGATAAAAGAGGAGATGAAGTGGAGGACTGGGAAATAGATTTAAATCTCCATCTACTCAACAAAGCGGATGAACACCGAGCTTCTACTCCGAAAATGGTTTACCACTTTTACTCAGACTTAGCTTTCTGCACAGGAGAATCCTCCACAAAATCGATCACCCTGTGCTTGACCAATTAGCAGGTAGTGACCACAGACCAATCAAGCTTGTAATGAATATGGAAGTTCCACAGGAGAAAAAACCTTTTCCCCGCTGGAATTACAAACGAGCAGATTGGGACAGATTTTCCATACTAACAGACAAATATTGTGAAAACATAAAAAATCGATATGGCAACATGAAGCAAATGGGGAAAATTTAAACCGAGCAATAATACAGGCGGGAACTGATCTTTCCAGAGGAGCGGGGAAAATTACAAACCAACACTGGACTGAAGAACTACAAATTTGGAGGACAAAGTTGAAGATCCAGGAAGACGGTAGAGAGAGAAAACAAACAACTAAAGGGAAATCTCTCTCTCCCCTCAAACCATCTCAGCAAAATATAAAAGAAAATAAATCAAACAACAAGAGATTGTTGGGGGAAAAAAACAGAAAACCTGAATTTTGACAGGGATGGAAACAAACTATGGAAACTAGTGAAAGCCATTGAACAATGAAGGACCTAGAAACAAACAGATTAACAATTAAACAAGGAGATGCCTTGCTTACAGGAAAAAAGGCTGCAAATGCACTAATGGAACACTATGCCAGTGCAAACCACATTGATATTACAATCGAACAGAAGAAAGCAATCAAAGACAAACAGATGCATCATAGTAATACAGAGACAGCAGCAGAATATATGATGGTAAATCTAACAATGGAAGAAATGGAACAGGCAATGAATACCCTAAAAAAGAAGAAATCAACCAGGAAAGGATGGAATCACAAATGAAATGCTAATAGGACTAGGCACTAAGGCAAAAAAGAAACTACTAGCAGTCCTAAATTACAGCTGAAGAGAGGAATAGTCCCACAGGCATGGAAGGAAGCTATACTAATACCAGTCCCAAAGAAAGGAAAAACCTGGAAGAACCAAATGGCTATCGACCTATCAGTCCTACTTAGCTGTGTAGGAAAATTAATGGAACGCATTATCAATGGCAGGCTAACATGGCATCTGGAAGAAAACAAACTCTTAACATCACACCAAGCAGGATTCAGAAAGTACAGATCCACTGAAGATCAAATAACCTATATAGCTCAGGAAATAGAGGATGCCTTCCAAGAGAAAAAGCACACACTAGCGGCCTGGATAGATTTAAAAAGCATTTGATAAAGTATGGAAGGACGGACGGAAAGTAAAACTGCAAAACATGCATGTTTGTGGAAAAATGTATAAATGGATCAGCCACTACCTTGAGAACAGAACTGCCAGGACAAAAGTACAAGGACAAACCAGCAAAATGATGCTGTTGGAGCAAGGTGTCCCCAAGGAGGAGTTCTTTCACCAACATTATTCCTAGCATATATAAATGACATCACGGAAAACTTTCCAGCGAGAGTACACACATCATCCTTTGCAGATGACCTAGCCATATGGACATCTGAAGAATATATTAGTATAGCTAACAGAAGAATACAGCAAGCCCTATTAGCGCTAGAGGACTGGTCAAAATCATGGCTAGTGAAGATAAGTGAGGAGAAAACAACATGCACAGTGTTCTCCCTCTCAAATAAACTCAGCAACCTAAGCTGGTATTGAATGGGAAAATATTGCGCCATGAAGAAAATCCAAACTATCTAGGAGTCACCTTTGATCATCGCCTGACATGGAAGACACAGGTTGAGAAAAATCGAACAAGAGCAAGGCAGAGAATTGGCAATCATGAAAAAGCTTGCTGGTACAAACGTGGGGAGCAGATGAGAAAGTTCTCAAGAAGTTATATACTGGACGGGTGAGGCCAGTACTGGAATATGGCATTGCAGCTTGGGCAACAGCATCTAAGTCAAACTTTAACAAAATAAGTAGAGTCCAAAATCAAGGGAAAGCGAACCATAAATGAAGCCTGAAGACAACGCCTATTAATGAAATAGAAAAAATCACTTGTTTTCAACCAATGCAGGATAGAAGAGATAGCAGAGCCCAGCAAAAGCAGACAAAATTTTGAAGATTGACAGATAAACCCGGAGATGTGGTTTTAAATTTTAGAAATTATGTTTAAATTGTCAGGGGATTTAATTTTATTCTCTATTATTAGCCCATGAGGTTCATGGAATTCTACCCGAAACCCAAGAAGAAAAAACTTCACTCCCCTCATAGCTGTATTTCTGAGTACTTCTCCATTCCCACTTATCACCCTTTAAAAATTTTTCTAGGTAGAAAACATTGGTGTTCACAAAAATATAAACAACCACTGGTGAACACCCATTACTTGATGTTTTAAAACAAAAAAAATTCAAAAAAATTTTGGCCCAAACAAAAATTTTCAATT
>JACEFZ010005891.1:0-13992 GCA_014155875.1 Cepaea nemoralis | reverse complement strand
CCATAAACACATTTGGTGGTGAGTGAGAAGGAATGGATACACAGAGTTGGCAGTTCATTAACAAGTAGAATCACATATATTGTCAGCTTAGGATATGGAATGGTTCCGTTTGTCATCTATACGGCCGGACATCAGACGGAAATGGCTGCTGGATTGTCACCACGGAACAGAAGAGTGACAAGTTTGTCAACATTTGAATGCAGATGGAAGCCGTGAGATCACAGGGGCAGATGTAAACGGAAGTACCTAGTACGGAAAACAGTGCATCTGTCAATTCTTGGTTTCCGGAACATCAAGATGATTGGCAGCTTGGTATCGAAACTCTTTGTTGGGAGTTTACAGAAACTAGCTGGCTTGTTTTGAGAATCTAGGCAATTACTGACAACTTTGACAGGATTTAAGCCAGGAAAATAGTTCTTGACAGGGGATGATTTGCCACTGTGCCACCTGTGTGGGGGAGTAAAGGATAACGTCACGTGGACAACTTTGGTAGTTTGCCATATAAACTCGAGTTGAGATCAACTAGGATGGACTTGAATAATGCTCTAGACAGAGTGCAGGGCACTGCAGTGCCAGTGGAAATAATATCTACCGTGTGTTAATTAGTGACTTAATTTTACACGTGCCTATATGGCAGATGTAGATATGATTTATAGGACTGCAGTAGTGCCATTTAAGGTATAACTTATTATAATATATTCGTTATAATTACTATAGACTGTGGCCTTGTTAAACTATAGTGTGATGATTAGCACTGTTAGTGGAAACTAGCTAGAGTAGTGAAGTGATACTTGGCTCTGTTAGCTAGAATAGATTAGTGAAGTGTTGATAAGCTTTACTAGTTGAGAATTGAGTAATGAAGGATAATTGGGATCTTCCCGTAGGTGTCCCTGGTGGGCGGGGTTTCCGCATTCTGTTTGCTGATATTTTTTCTTTGTCATAGCCTGATTCGACTCTAGGTGGGTAGCTAATCTGCTCTGTGACTAAGTCTAGTTAGCTAAAGATCATTAAGCAAGGTGATAGGCTTACACTCAGCCGAAGGGATCAGTGACTAGTACTATCACCAGATGTGTTGGTTCTATCCTAGGTTCCCTACCAGATCCAAGGAAACTCTACAAGTTTTGGGAAAGAATTAAAAAACCCATTCTGAAGAACACCAGTTCAAGAGTCAATAAAGTTGCATACAGAAACGTAACTTACGCTAGAAGGAAATTGATTCATCAAAGAGAGTGATGCATACTGATGCACCACACAGCATCAGACAGTAGTAACGAACCGAGAACCGGCTAATAGTACCTAGTGTTAGTACAGTAACAATTAACATTAGTAAGTAGCCCTTATGAACTGAGTGGTTCGATGTGCAACGAGGATGATCTGTCGACTAACTAACTAACTAACTAACTGCGTACACACTGCAAAAGACTTGTGCAGTTTGTTTAGGAACATTAGGAACGGACATTGTGTAGAGTGCAACCGGTCCATGATTAACTGTTAATACCACCGGTGTCTATTTCGGATGTTCATGAAATTGGATTACCAGAGGTCTACAGAGGCAAAGCATTATCCGGCAAGATGGTTCCGGCAACGGGTGAGACGTACTTGTTCTGACGTAACGTGCTGTGGTCTATCTTTGCTGTGATCAGCTGACTGAGTTGATGTCTGAGAGACAGAGTCTACACACTTTATAGAACACGTCACACATTTTCTTCGCATACACGTCTCATACACGTTACACTTTTATTTTAATAAATTAATCTTTATTAATTTCTAGAAGCAAGAGTTGTTGAGTATGTTGCGTTGGGGAAGTATGAGAAGGGGGCATAGTACGACAGTGTGAGAGTGATAGGAAAAGGTGTCCATAGGCTGATGGAGTGTGTTGGACGGAAGCTGGTGGATTCTCCAGAATATTGAGGGGGAAAAAAAATAATATTATAATGTGGGTGTCGGATCTCCTCACTCCAGGGACGACACTTTAAAGGAGGACACGACAGGGAGTTCATGTTTGTGGAACGATTCAGAGAATACTGCTAGTAAAAGGGGACCTAGAAGAGGAAAGAAAAACTGATAGAATTCAGCAGTAATACCGTCAGGGCCAGGCGATTTACCCTTCTGCATTCCATGAACCGCTTGTGTTATATCTGTTAGTGTTAATTCAGTATCTAGTGTTAGTTTCTGTTCCTCTGTGAGTTCTTTTGTGAATTTCATAAAGTGTTCTTGCACGTGCGCCTGTGTGTTTTCCTCTGTATAAAGGTTCCTGTAATAATCTTCAAAGGCTAAGGCTATTTGTTGTGGCTCGACTTGTATATTTCCTTCCCTGTCAATTATCTGGCCTATTTGTCTGCTGCGCTGTATGTTTTGTTCTAAAGCTAGGTATTGTTTACTCGGTATCTATCTATCTGACCCGGCGTGGTTTCGCCCAGCTCCTGGCGCAAAGTAACTTAAAAGAATGTCCTTCCACACACCATTCAATGAAAACTGTAGAAAAAGATGGGTTACAATGTTATGCATTATGCATTATTTTTATGAAAACTTTGAAAATGCCTTAAAGATTATATCATTATTTATTATAACTCATATGCCTGAAAATAACTATAGACAAAGAGTTTAACAATAGTGCAAGTAAGTCCAACAATATGACTATAAAGTATATAAAAATGTTATTAAAAGTTATGCCCCTTGAAATAACTTTTCTAGAGTGAAGTCCCCCTGCTATGTAGACATTATATAATGAAAATGGAAAAGTAAATGTTATTAAATAAGTCGACGATTTTACATTAAGAAATTATTATAGTCGGTTGCAAATGAATGAAAGGAAGACGTGTAGAAAATTTCATCTCAATCGGATGTACCGTTATCGAACGCATCCAATACATAAATCCCCACACACAAACAAACATACACTCTGTTTTATAGATATAGATTGATGGACTATAAAAAACAAAGCCTTTCGCAATATTTATAGGAACTCCCTTTAGAAATTGAAGAGGCGCCGTGGGGTTCCACGGAAAATCATTAAATTAAAAAGAGCAACATAAAATGACAAACAATGCAGAGTTATTTACGAAGGTTAACTAGCATATTCATTTGAAATAATAACATGAGTACAATATGGAAGTCTTTTGTCACCTGTATTATTCTTGCTGACTATACTGGGTTATGAAGACAACAATAACTACCATCAGAACTGTAATTCAAAGAATTTTGACAGACTAGCGTAGTGACCTGGGCTTGGCTGATAACGATGACCTCGTGTTCTACGCACAAATCAGATGTAAAGTATAATAAACACTCGAGACTAAAGGTCATCATCATCATCATCATCATCATCATCATATCCTCATCATCACCATCATCATCATCATCACCATCATCATCATCATCATCATCATATCATCATCATCATCATCATCATGTCATCATCATCATCATCATCATCATCATCATCATCATCATCAACAACAACAACAACACCATATCATCATCATTATATCATCATCACCATATCATCATCATCATATCCTGATCATCACCATCATATCATCATCATCATCATATCATCATCATCAACATCATATTCCAATTTTGCCATCAAGCGTCGTGGGGAGGAATAGTTGACGTTCCAGAACCTGGTGGGTGGCACTGGATAGTGTTATTCCATGTGACTGTACAATGTCTTTGATGATACATGTCACAACTTTTAAATCTAAACATCGATATGACTGAAATAAAGATAATGAGAATAAATCAAGCAAATGATAGCCCAATCAGTACATGATAATCCAATCAACAAAAGATAACTCAATCAGCAAAAGAGAACCCAATATTCCTTGGTGAAACCTCACTTCAACAAGAGGAATCATACACATATTTAAGTAGCAATATATTCAACGGTGGTAGAACAGGTTGAGTTTTTATACTATTACTAGCATATAAAAAGAAAAAGGAGCTTCTGAGTAGAAAAGTAAGCCATTACAATCTTCGGACAACGACCTTCAAATTAATATCCTACTTGCGGCTGACTCGGTCACAGGATCATTTATCTGACCCAGGCGATGGACCCTAATATAACTTCTCTTATAAAGTTGAACGGGGTAGGAGTAATTGTGTAATGGAATCAGGGGGGGAAATCATAGCACTGGGAAAATTATGAAAGTCAAAAGAAATTAAAATTAGGCACCAAACCTTAGAATATGTAAATCTAACTGTTGCATTAGTCTTGCTGTATGGATCAGAAACACCAAGAACGACTAAAGCAATTAATTACAATCAACAAATTTTCATTAATGTGTAAATGAGGATGACAATGTTATGGCAGAATCACAGAGAACTAGATAGATTCTAATTTGTGGTTTTTTTTTTTTTTTTTTTTATTCACTTGATTTGGACTCAAGCGTAGTTTATACATGTGCTATACTAGTTCTAGATCACTGGACCGAAGTTTGCGTGTGGATTAGTTTCTTCTATTACCAGTGCCGCTCGCCATCAGGCTCCAATTTCAGAGGTACTATAGTAATTAACATCCCCATGTCAAGGACGAGAAGTCAAAATGTAAGCCTAACTAAACAGTGTAGGGGTTGAACCCGCTACCTCGGTGTCAGCACACCGGATGTGTAAGAACGAGCGCTCTACTCCATTCGGCCATGCTGACCTACACAGAATCTAGAGAATCAAGAGGTGATGAAAAGACGTTGGGGCTGGATAGGACACGCATTTAAACCACACACACACACACACACACACACACACACACACACACACACAGAATATTACAAATAGACAGTTCCTCCTCTGGAACACGTATGGCAAAACAAGATATAGAGGGGAAACCTAAAACTACACGGAGAAGAGAACTAGAGCCAGAGATTTATAACATCGGAAGACAGGATAGGACAGTTTAAAGCGAGTTCTTTAAGACAATATTCTTCAACGGGGAATACAGAGCAAGAGACGGAAGAAGAAAGTTCTTTCTTTTGGAGTCCATGGGGAAAAGGTACGAACGAACGAAAGACCAAACTTTAAAGTGTTAAGAATTGGGCACACGGGCCTGAAATATAAGGAGACATGAAAACACGCAGGACAGAAAATTGGATACAACGATGAACTTTACAGAGGGTAAGTACAAAACTTGGACCGGCAATATTTTCAAACACTGCACAGTCATTAAAAATACACCCTATATTAGGATTAAATGGGGGAAGTGGCAGCGGACAGCGAAAGATATGACGGCTTGGTTGGGTGGATTGAAGGGGGTATGCTCCAGTGGGTGTGTGGGTGGGTGGGTGGGGTTTACAAGGCAGAAGCGGAAGAAGAATCATGATTTAAAACTGACCACCAAAAATGAGGGATCTGTGACGAAGGAGTTAGGAAAGCAATTCGTAATCCCGTATTCCGCGTTCGAAACACAGCTGCTGGAGATTTGGCAGCAGATCGCCTTCTGCTGAAATTTATACAACGGTATGAGCGAGTTGTTGAGGAAACAATGTCAAACTACCGAACGTTAGCTTGCCAACAAATCACAAACAGTCAAAAATGCTGGTGTTGAGAGCGACGTCCAGTGTAGGATATGCAACAAACTTTTTTATGACTTTACAGAATAACAGTTTTAAGCATATACCCAGAGAGTTAATAACATGTGTTGCAATGCTTTACTGTGATGTATTTGTCCCTTCTAATCCTACTTGCTTGAGAACCGTTGAAAATTAGTACGTATTTCAGCTTGTTGTGTCTTCTCTTTTAGTTTCGAAAGGTAGAAGTGTAATACCCTGTTAAACTGATATGTTGTATTTCATTTTCTCTCTCAATTCCCCTCTGTATTGGTTTCATTAATTATTAATGACTGTAATCTCACTGAAAAATGTTATACCTCATGTTATGCGTTACATTTTAACAAAGTCCCTTGGGCATTCTTCGCTAATGGTTGTTTGCTATCCTGATTATTTATTTAGCGAGTCTAATGTTGTTGTTTTTTCTTTCTCGTTTGGTGGCTATCGCGTATCTTTATTGTCCACTGTATAACTGTATTATAATCATCAACATTATCATCAACATCGTCATCAACATCATCATCAACATCATCTTCAACATCACCATCAACGTCACCAGCAATAGCATCATTAATATCACCATCATCAACATCATCATTAGCACCATAAGTATTACCATCAACATCGTCATCAACATCACCATCAACATAACTGTCATTAACGTCCTCATCATCACCATCATCAAGATCATCGTCAACATCACTATCAACATCATGTTCACCATCATCACGAACATCATCATCTTCATGAATATCTTCATCAACATATTCATCGACATCATCAACATCATCTTCAACATCATCTTTAATATCATCTTCAACAGCATCTTCAATATCATCACCAACATCTTCATCCTCAACCATATCATGAACAACATTTCCAAAAAAAATCATCATCAACATCTTCATCAATATCATCATCAACATCTTCATCAACATCATCATGAATAACATCATCAATATCATCGCCATCAACATAATCTTAAACATCATCAACAACATCAGAATCAACATTTTCATTAACATCTTCATCATCACTGCGTGCTCTGTTTTCATTTACCTGCCATCCCACAGAATTGTGTGACTTACTTATTGACTCGCCATCGTAACTTTTTCTATCCAGCTATGCACCGCTTTACGGGAAGACGCTAGGGGCTAAGTCCACTGAAAAACCCACCTTGGCGGGAGACATTTCGCGAGTGACGCCAAAGTTGAATGTAAAGTGAAAACGTGGGTTAGAAAACAGAGCACGCAGCTCTATGCAGTCGGTTTGGGAGGACTGATAAAACGATGGGATAAGTGCATCAATGTTGGTGGAAATTACGTTGAGAAATAAAGGGACAATGTATGTACAAAAATAAACTGGTTTCAAGTTGTTATCATATGTAGTTATTTTTCTACAACCATTGGTGACTTACTTATTGACTTACCCTCGTATAATGGCGTCTTCGTCAGCATTCCATCCCATACACAACCGTCAGTCCAACTGTATACAATGTTTATACTTCTCAATATCTCCGATCGTTTGACTTTAGTTTTCTACATTTAATGCTTTCAGATCCTATTTTCCAGTATTTCCCAATTTTTCTTGGTGGGGGGGGGGGGGGGAAGAGGGGGGGGGGGAAGGGGGGGGGGAAGAGGGGGGGGGGGTTAGCGGTTACTCAAGATAATCTGGTTCCTCCTCCTCCCTCTATTTTTTCTTTTTTTTTTTTTTTTTTTTTGTGTGGGCCCTTAGTCTCACTGTGAGCCATTGCCGACAGTGGTCCAAGAGGCCCACCATTAATTTGAGGATTTGGGAAGAGTTTTGATCATCCCGGCCTCCGACCAGACCAAGTGCACTACTGGAGGAGGGGCAGCAAATCCAGTTTGATCTTAGCCAAAGGGGCGAGAAGTATCATCCTGGCCTCCGACAACACCAAGTGCACTACTGGAAGTGGGGGGGGGGGGGCAACAAATGCAATTTGATCTTAGCCAAAGGGCCGAGAAAGACCATCCTGGCCTCCGACCAATTCAAGTGTACTACTGGAAGTGGGGGGGGGAGGGGGGGACAGCAAATGCAATTTGATCTTAGCCAAAGGGCCGAGAAGGATCATCCCGGCCTCCGACCAGACCAAGTGTACTAATTAAAGGAGCAGCACACGCGAGGTATCTCTAATGATTACATCTATTAAAGCTAAAAAGGTACCCCCATAACAGATATTGTTAAATCTTCACATATCCCAAGTCGCGGCATACTCAGATTTGGTAACCAGTTGTTTTATTCTCTGCCTTTCTGTCCACGTTTATTATCAGAACATTCTGACCATTTTCCAGTATCCAGTTTGTGAAACTAGGTCAACCCCAACACTATAACCTTACCGATCATAAAAAAGAATTCTACAACTACTGGAGATGGTAAACAAGGGACGCAAATCACCAGCCAACCAGACTCCCTTGAGGAAGCACTCAAATGTAACCCAGGGGACACAACCGACAACAGAAAAGACATTTCTTATCTCCCCTTCTCTGTGTTGCTGAGAATAGATGACTGCTAGGGCGCGGTAGCCCGCTTGCCTGCTGACTCGATGGTCACGTATTCGAATACATATCAAGAGGGTTTTTTTTTGTTTTTGTCCAGGGCTCCCAGATCGCCCCAGCCTAATACAGGTACTAATAAATGTCGTGGGACGAAAAAGCTGTTAGTGACGACATCAGACATCGAACGGTGATTGGTCTAAAAACATATGGGCCTAGCACCATATACCCAAAAACACATCATCATCATCATCCACTTTTGCCGTCAAGCATCGTCGGGAGGAATAATTGTAGAATGCCTTTGATGTCGTCAATGCATTTTCCTCTCGGATGTCCCCTTCCTCTCGTGTCAGATGATCTTTGATATAGGGTCAGTGCTGGTAGTTGATGTGTTGCATTCTAACGAGATGGCCAAACCACTTGATCTTCTGCCTTTCAATAAATATGGCACAATTTGTTGATCACACAGTCTCTCTGATAACATCATTTCTTACTCGCTCTAGGATAGTTAAGCTGGCAGCTTTCCTCAAACATCGCATCTCACATGTGTTGATTTTGTGTAAGTGTGATTTAGATAATGTCCAAGTTTGACTTTGGTAGCATCAGGACGTGTAAAAATGTCATTTACCTTTACTTGTATAGCTGAATGATACATAAAAGAGTTATCCGTTTTCGAAAACACTATAATCAGCCTGAATTATTCATTTTCTGTTGTTAAAAATAATTGTCTGAAGTTGTTTTTTTTTTAACTACCTCATAAGGGCAGACTATGGTCTTTCATTATTTACTGATCTCATGTTTGTCTGGCAGTGTTATGTTGCGATTTCTTTGGTCTACAATAATAAATCTTGCGTCTGTTTATGATCTATAATTAATATGTTCTAGACACGAATTCATACATCATTAAATTATCTATCTATCTATCTATCTATCTATCTGTCTATCTATCTATCTGTCTGTCTGTCTGTCTGTCTGTCTGTCTATCTATCTATCGATCCATCCATCCATCCATCCATCCATCCATCCATCCGTCCGTCCGTCCCCGTCCGTCCGACCGTCCGTCTGTCTGTCTGTCTGTCTGTCTGTCTGTCCATCCATCCATCCATCCGTCCGTCCGTCCCCGTCCGTCCGTCCCCGTCCGTCCGTCCGTCCGTCCGTCTGTCTGTCTGTTCATCCATCCATCCATCCGTCCGTCCGCCCGTCCGTCCGTCTGTCTGTCTGTCTGTCTGTCCATCCATCCATCCATCCGTCCGTCCGTCCCCGTCCGTCCGTCTCCATCCGTCTGTCTGTCTGTCCATCCATCCATCCATCCATCCATCGGTCGATCGATCCGTCCTTCCATCTATCTGTCGGTGTCGGCTTCACTTTCTGTTGTTGTTTTTTTTCCTGTGTCTGTTTGTCATGTTTCACTGTCTGTTAATCTGTCTATTTATTTGTCTGTAGGCTTCACTTTATGTTTTTTTTAAATTCTGTCTGTTTGTCATGTGTCACTGTCTGTTTATATGTCTATGTGTCTGTCCGGCCATCTGTCTGGCATTGTGTCAGTCAGTACCACTAGTATGTTGATATGTACAAGAATCTCAGCCATGTATTCTGTGTGTTCATGTGTGTGTATGTGTGCGTGATGATCTCTCTAGACATATTCTCTCTCTCTCTCTCTATCTATCTATCTATCTATCTATCTATCTATCTATCTATCTATCTATCTATCTATCTATCTATCTATCTATCTATCTATCTATCTATCTATCTATCTATCTATCTATCTATCTATCTATCTATCTATCTATCTATCTATCTATCTATCTATCTATCTATCTATCTATCTATCTATCTATCTATCTATCTATCTATCTATCTATCTATCTATCTATCTATCTATCTATCTATCTATCTATCTATCTCTGTTTCTCGATTTCTGTCTCTCAAACTCTCTTTATCTCTATCTCTCTAACTGTATGTCTCTAACACTATATCTTTCTAACTCTATCTCTCTCTAACTCACTATCTCACTATCTCTCTCTTTAACTCTCTAACTTTCTCTCTCATTTTTCCCATGAATGATGCTCTCTCTATATATACCTCTCTCTCTCTCTCTCTCTCTCTCTCTCTCTCTCTCTCTCTCTCTCTCTCTCTCTCTCTCTCTCTCATGAATTCTTATCCCTATCTATCTCTTTAACTTTATCTCTATCTCTCTTTGTCTATTTCTAACACACACACACACACACACACACACACACACACACACACACATACACATATATATAGATATGGGAATCTCTGTGGCGAACTTTGACTCGGGCTCCGGCTCCGAAGGTTGTAGGTTCGATTCCGGGCCGCGTTCTTCAGTTCACGAGTGAAATTTTTCGAAGACTCCTGTGGGTCGTCGCTAGAGCTACGGAGTTCGTGCTTTGTGCGACGCTTTCCACGCTGCGGAAAGAGACCGAGCCATATGGGATAAACACCCGGTGCAATGAAGTCGACCCTGTCAACTTTTAAGCGACTTTATATATATATATATATATATATATATATATATATATATATATATATATATATATATATATATATATATCCTACCCCCCCCTCTCTCTCTCTCTCTCTCTCTCTCTCTCTCTCTCTCCCTCTCTCTCTCTCTCTCTCTCTCTCTCTCTCTCTTCCCTTCTCATGAACTTCATATGCACTGCATCACCCGCTGCTATCTCCTGTAACATTTACAATTAATCTTGCTACCTGAGTGTAATTGTTTTTCGCTTCCATTCTCCAGTTTCTTCCAGCACATTTAACACTAATAATACCGTTGTGATGTTTGGAACGTGTTTCTTCCTCTCAGCGCGATCATATTCGGGGCCGAGTTCGTCTCGGAGTTGCCCTTCATATTTGCGCTGTTGTTTTGTCTTTCGTGTTTTTAATTGTTCAAGCGCTTTCAAACGCGGTTCTCAAAATGTGTGGTTCGTGACACTGAAAGTGAGGGAGCAAGCTGGTGGATCTATATTGCTTTAGAGTACGAGAGAGAAGGGGGAATAGAGTAGAGGAAACGAATGGACAGTAGAGAACAGGAAGAAAAAGAAGAGAAGAGACGGGAGGAAAGGAAAGGAGAAGAGAATTAAAGAGAAGGGTCGGGAAGAGGCGAGAAAAGAAGACAAGAGAGGAGAAGACAAGGGAATGAAAGGCAAGGGAAGAGAAGGGAATGGAATAAAAGGGAAGGAAGGAGAAGAGACGAGACGAGAAGAGAAGAGAGGCAACGGGCAGCAGGGATGTAGAGACGTTGGTGTTTTACCCGGACTCATTAGGGAAGCAAAGATTAGTTGCTCTGTAGCCTACCTTATACGTCATAAGATGGCGGTTGATGGGAGACCTGCTTCATCGACCTGTTGAAAACTTCAACTGCACATTGACTTCCGGTCGTCAGCATGGCGGTTAGGCGTTGAGCCGTTAACGCCTGTGGTGTGTTTATGCTTGTGGCTACGGTTTGCAATCGCATTTTCCTCATGTTGGACTGGTAGACATGGTTCCGTCGCTCTGCTACTGAGTGCGTGGGCGACACCGTGAGCTGTGAAATTCGCGTGGAATGCTTTTACATCTGTTCTGTACAGTGAACTGCATGTTCGGAACAATGGCTATCGGTGGTTGCTGCATTGACTGTTTTGCCCTTTCGGTTTACGAGTGCATTTTTCGGGAGACTCCTGGGAGTCGGCGCTGAAGCTGCGGAGTTCGTGCTTTGTTCGACACTTTCGGCGGGTCGCCCTGCGGTAAGAGACCGAGCCATGTGAGAAACCCCAGGCTGGAATTTTGTGTTGACATTCTGACGGCGGCATTATGCAGTGTACCTGTACGGGCTGTTGGATTGCCGAGACTCCCGTCTATTCCACTTTTCACATTTGACAGTGGGGAGCATTGTGTGTGATATTCGCTGGCACGGGAATGGAGCATAATGGGGACGACCCGTTGCCGTGAAGTTGGAACCTCGACTAACTAACTAAATAACTGCACATTTCAACCAATTATTAATAAGCCAAAATATAGTAGGACTTTTGGTATTTGGAAAGTGTTTCTTCCTCTCACCGGCTCCGTGGCGAAGGATTTATGGGCTCAGTTCCTAATCCCGCATTCGAAACACAGCTGAGGGCGATTTGGCAACAGATCGCCTTGTGTTTGTTTTTTACGAAATGGTACGGTGCCAGTCGTTCAGAAAGTAATGGCAAACTACTGAACGTAACCTTTCCCAGAAATCACAATAGCAAAATAAATGCTGGTGTTTACTGCAATGTACTGTAAAGTATATGCAACTAACTTTACCTTTTTCTTCCTCTCAGCGTCATCATGTTTATAACCGAGTACTCTGAGTTGCCCTTCATTTTTGTGCTGCTGTATTGTCTTTCATGTTTTTGATTGTTCACGAGCTTTCAATAGTGGTTCTCAAAATGTGTGTTTCATCAGACTGTTAGTGAATGAGATAGATACTGGTAGATGTAGAGTAGAGTAGAGAGAGAGAGAGAGAGAAAGAGAGAGAGAGAGAGAGAGAGAGAGAGAGAGAGAGAGAGAGAGAGAGAGAGAGAGAGAGAGAGAGAGAGAGAGAGAGAGAGAGAAGAAAAGAAAAAGAGAAATCAAATCAAATCAAATCAACTTTATTTTAAAAGGGTCACAAATTGGGCAGGCAGGTCCGTCTTACATTCGGTCCTTGAGAGAAGAAAAAGGGGGAGATGTCAATGAAAGGGAAGAGAGGAGAAAAAGAGAGAAGAGAATAGAAGAGAAGAGAAAATAAGAAGGGAAGAGGCTGGCAAAGGATAGATAGTGAGACTGTAACCTGCCATGCATGTCGTAAGAGGGTCTTAAGATGGTCGGTGTGAGACTGGGTTTATCAAACCATTAAAAAAAACGTTAGCTGCTCATATTTAGTCAATAATGAGCAAGCTAACATATAGGAGCACTTGTTATGGTGTTTGGGCAGTGTTACTACCTCTCAACGAGATCAAGTTCGTAACAGAGCTTTTATGGGACTTTCCCAATCATTTTTGGATGGCTGTTGTTTCTTCTATACTTCCTAAAACAATTCCTGGTACCTAATTTAAGCTAGGACGACTTGAGAGCCCAGGTTAATTTAAAAACTTGGAATCCGTCGCGATGTGGATCACTGAGTCGGCGGGCGAGCGGTGGAGCCACTGCTTCAGCTCTGCACCCATGATCATTGTAGTCAACAAGAAATCAACTTGGTAGGTCATACTATTGTCTTTACATATAAAGTGGGTAGGTCATGTTATTTTCTTTACATATAAAGTGGGTAGGTCATACTATTTTCTTTACATATTATCATATAAAGTGGGTAGGCCATACTCATTTGTTTACATACATTGTGGGCCCAAAAAAGTGAGAACATCTTGCAGCATACGAGTTATTTAAAAATATAATTCAATTAATTATATTGTTTCATGTAGTTTTGTTTGCCAAGTATTTAGCTAATCATAAATCGTGTTCAGTGTGTCCTCCTTGCTTCTCAACGAATTTGTCTAAGCGTCGACCCCACTCGTTTATGCTACTGTCAATAAAGCGCTGCCCCAGATTTCCCCATTCTTCAGTTATTGCCAACTTGAGCTGCTCAACTGAGGTAAATATTTGCCGAAGGTAGACTTTTTCTTGCAAAGCACCCCATATGGCATAATCTACTGGGTTTTAATCAAGACTTTTCGGTGGCCACATGTCTGACTCGATGAGGTTAATATTCTTCTCCTGACGAAGAAAGTTGATCGTATTTCTGGCTGTGTGAGATGAAGCTTGGTCTTGCTGTAATGTCCAGTTATGATGACCACATGTTGCTTGAAATACAGGCAGCAAACCTTGTCTCATAACATGTTCACAATAGTATTCACTGTTTACTTTGGCGTCTGTGAGGATCATCATTTTGACTGCAGATCAGTCCACTCACCCGCTCAATATTC
>JACEFZ010005890.1:0-12787 GCA_014155875.1 Cepaea nemoralis | reverse complement strand
GACGACAATAAGGTCCCTCCGGGCCCAGAAACATTTATTGCATCCATCGATTTATCTAGCAGTCAACCACACACTCAACCGGAAGTGATAGACAACATATTCAACTTATATGATTCTTTATTTCAATAAATACATTACACAATAGCACTTGCTTGCTTTCTACTTGCGAAAGCAATTATATGTCTTTATCTGTAATTAATAAATGCATTGGCCGTTTTCAGGGCCCCCAAAATATCCCAGTTAGCATTCTTCGATTGCACAGAGTATATGAACACACCCCAACCAAATATGGAATCACCCTGATGTCACGTGATTTCCCGGGAACTCCCGGGATTCCTTTATCTCATTTCATCTCATCATGTTCCTCTTGTACCTTGCGGTGTCGAAGTTAAGTATAAACAGTGGGAGAGTGCCCGCTTATGGGCCTCATGTAACTATATTCCCAGGGACTCTGTTATTCCCTGCGTCCATCGTTTACGAGGTCGGCATCTTCCTCTGCCTCCCTCTGGTCTGTACAACATTGCGTGTTGTGGTATGCTGTTAATCTTATCTCTTCTTGATACATTGAGTATTCTTCTCAGGAATCTTATTTTTGTTGTTGTGATTTTTCTTTTCTCTTTTTCTGACATTGTCCAGGTTTGGCATTGGTAACATAGAGTTGATAGGAAGGTTGTGCTGTAGAGTGCTTTCTTAGTAGTTATTGATACATGTTTGTTCTTTAATATTGGTGTCATTTGTCCAATGAGTTGGTTTGACTTACTGCATCTATTTTCGATCTCGTCTTCTGATTTGCAGTTTGATGATATTATACTTCCTAGGATCTTGAAACTCTTTACTTGTTTCAAGGGATGTTCGTTTAGGTGAATCGTTGTTGCCTTTCCTTCTTTAGTTATAGCCATTACCTCTGTTTTACTTGTGCTAATTTTCATGTTATGTTCCCTACACATTTCGATTAGACTGTTCTTGTGGTCTTGTAATTCAGCTTATGATTTTGCTATTAGTGCTTGATCATCCTCAAACAGGAGGTCTCTAATAGTTAGAGTTGCAGATGGTTCTTCTTCTGTATTCTCGTCATGCAGTGTTCTTGCGGTCTCTGTTTGGCTGGTTTCTTTACGTATGTTATGAACAAGAGAAAGGACAGGACACAACCTTGTCGTACTCCGGATCTTATGGTGAAGGGTTCTAAGTGTCCTCCAGTCGCTCTCACTATGCATTCACTGGTGTTGTATAAGCTTCTACATAGGTTTGTTAGATGTGTATTCACTCCATATTGTTCATATTGGATAAAATCCGGTGCAATGAAGTCGACCCTGTCGACTTTTAAGCGACTTGTTTTTTTACTCTATCAAATGCCTTTTCTTGGTCGACAAAGGCTAAGTAGAGTGTGTCATTGAATTCGATTGATTTTTCTATAAGTTGTCTAAGAGCAAAAATGGCATCTGTGCATCCATTGTTTTTCCTAAATCCAAGTTGTGTTTCGCTTTGCTGGGGTTCTATTGTAGTAAGTAATCTTTTCTCAAGAATTTTGCACAATATTTTCCCAGTGTGACTCAACAGTGAAATGCCTCTGTATTGTGTGCAGTCTCTTTTGCTGCCTTTGTTTGTCCAAATTGGGGTAATTATGGCATTTCCCCAATCTCGTGGTGTCTGTTGTTCTACCCAAACATGGTTGAATAGTCTATGTAGCCAAGCTGTTCCTACTTCTCTTGCTGCTTTAATTAGTTCATTTGATATTTCATCTTGTCCTGGTGATTTGTTCAATGTGGCTAATCTTATGGCTACTATAATTTCTTCTTTCAATATGTCTGGTTCTAGTTCTTCGGTGGCATCTGTGTCAGTTTCTTGAATTCATGTGACATCTGATGAGATGTTGATAAGTTTTTCGAAAAACTGTTTCCACCTTACTATGAATTTGTTTTTGTTCACTTGTTGGTTCTCCATTTTCGCTGTTAATTATTTCAGTTGGATCAAAGGGTTCTCCTCTGGTTCTCATTGCATGTATCTTTTTATAGAAGTTTCTAGTTGCCTCCTTGTAGTTTCTATTTAGGGTTTCTCCATACTCTTCCCAGTCTTTTTGGTTTTCTCTCTTTACAATTGTATTCCCATGTCTTATCGCTATTCTATGTTCTATGTAATCGCATTCCTGTTTGCGCTTCGACAACTTTTTATATTTTTCCTTTTTGCCTTTTACAGCTCTCTTGACTTCTGCGTTCCACCAACTTGTTATTTTCTTTATCCGTGTTTCGCGTTTTTTGGTGGTTCCACATGTTATTGTTGCAGTATTTAAAATGCTTGATTTGATCATCTCCCATTCTTCTTGCAATGTCTTTCATTCCTTTATTTGCGGTGAATTAAAAATCAACTATCCTTTCTCTATTACAATATAAAGAACTTGGAAAACAGTTTGAATTTACTTGAAGTGCCTGATTTGTGATGAAGGCGTTACGGGCGCAATTCGTTATCACGTATACCGCTTTCGAAACACAGCTGCGGGAGATTTTCAGGAGACTGTCTTGCGTTGGTTTACATATAACGATTTGTGTGCCTGTCGTTCAGAAAGCAGTGACAAACTACTGGAAGTAAACTTGCCAAGAAAAAGAGTTTCTTTGGCGAAGTGGTCAAGCAGTCTACCTCGCGCTCCGAAGGTTGTGGGTTCGATTCCGGGCTACGTCTTTCGTTTCATTAGAGCATTTTTCTCGGAGACCCCTGGGGATCGTCGTTGGAGCTAAAGAGTTCATGCTTTGTGCGAAACTTTTCGGAAAGAGACCGAGCCATATGAGATAAAAATATGGGATGAATTAGGTATTCGCAACGTTTAAGACCGCTTTCTTTGGCCAATAAATCAGAAACACCCAAAAAAGCTGGGCTTGCCTGCGACATCCTGTAAAAGATATGCAACTAACTTAACTTACTAAGCAGTAACTAAAGCAGACGTCATGATACAATGTTTCTTTTCCCCTTAAGCTGGCACAGTAAATTACCCTTGAGACGTAATTAATTACAGCAAAAGAGACATGCCAATTGCCATGAACAATGGCTCATCTTGCCATGAACCGTGGCTTCTTTTGCCATGAACCTTGACTCCTCTTGCCATGAACCGTGGCTTCTTTTGCCATGAACCTTGACTCCTCTTGCCATGAACCATGGCTTCTCTTGCCATGAACCGTGACTCATCTTGCCACTAACCGTGGCTTCTCTTGCCATAAACAATATATAATGACACAAAGTAGTGCAGCTTTACATAACAGAGTTACGACACATACAGAACGTTGCGGCGGTTAGCCTTCATCAGCAAACAAACACATTCACAAACACAACATACAGTCAAGGAGAACTCCTGTGACTACATTAGAAGGTGATGACAGGACGAGAGGAACAAATGCATGGAAAAATGGAAGCAATGAAGAGGAAATGAGAATTGACAAAATGTTAATTGAAAAGAATGTTAGTCGAAGAAAATGTTTAATAGAAAAACTATTTATAGAGAAAAAATCAAACTGTATACTCACCTCACGTACGGACCTGTGAATGTTTACGGAAATCTCAGGTGTATTTTTATAACGGTGCTGGATGTTACGGTACAGTGAACACATAGAAAGAAGGGGGCGGGGTAGGAGGCGTGTAAGATTGACCACGGCCCCATTGTGTTGTTGGTCTTAGTGGACTGGTGTGCAGGATCACGCGTACTACATAGACACACTTCAACAGACAAAATGCTAGTGTATGTGGACATGCAAGAAGAGAGAGAGAGAGAGAGAGAGAGAGAGAGAGAGGAGAGCGAGAGAGAGAGAGAGAGAGAGAGAGGAGAGCGAGAGAGAGAGACAGACAGAGAGAGACAGAGAGAGGAAAAGTGCCTGCGACCTACCACATGGGGTATATTGTAACCTACGAAATAGTCAGTATGGTTGCTAGTCATACAACGCGCTTCAGGAGCCCCTCGCCCAGTCCTAGAGTTGTTGGGGTTGTGTAAGATCCAACCACTGGCAATGCACGTGAAGAAGGTATGCACAGAGAAGCCAGATGTAAGAGGAGAGAGAGAGGGAGAGAGATAGTGAGAGAGAGAGCGCGAAAGGGGGGAGAGAGAGAGAGAGAGAGGGAGAAGAGAGGGGGGGGGGAGAGAGAGAGAGGGAGAGAGATAGAGAGAAAGGGAGAGAGAGAGGGGGAGAGGAAGAGAGAGAGGGAGAGAGATAGAGAGAAAGGGAGAGAGAGAGAGGGGGGAGAGGAAGAGAGAGAGGGAGAGAGAGGGAGGGAGAGAGAGAGTGAGGGAGGGTGAGAGCGAGAGAGGGGGAGGGCAAGAGAGAATAAAGGGAGGGAGAGAAAGCGCGAGAGGGAGTGAGAGAGGGAGAGAGAGAGCGAGAGAGGGAGTGAGAGAGAGAGAGGGAGAGAGCGAGAGGGTGAAAGAGAGAGAGAAAGAGAGAGAGAGAAAGAGAGAGAGAGAGAGGAAAAGTGCCTGTGATATACCACATGAGGCGTGTGGGGCGCGTCGGTCTACGTGTACGACGTTTCCCTCGTACTGTACCCTATGAAATAGTCAGTATGGTTGATTATTGCACAGTACACTTCAGGAGCCTCTCGCCCAGTGTTTGAGTTGTTAGGGCTGTGTGAGATATAACCACTGGTAATACAAGTGAAGTGGGTGGGCACAGAGAAGCAAGATGTAAGGAGAGAGAGAGAGAGAGAGAAAGAGAGAGAGAGAGAGAGAGAGAGAGAGAGAGAGAGAGAGAGAGAGAGAGAGAGAGGAGAGAAGTGCCTGTGATATACCACATGAGGCATGTGGGGCGCGTCAGTCTACACGTATGACGTTTCCCTCATACTGTCCCCTATGAAATAGTCAGTATGGTTGATTGTTACAAAGCCCACTTCAGGAGCCACTCGTCCAGTGTACGAGTTGATGGGGCTGTGTGAGATCCAACCACTGGTAATACAAGTGAAGTAGGTAGGCACAGAGAAGCAAGATGTAAGGAGAGAGAGAGAGAGAGAAGAGAGAGAGAGAGAGAGAGAGAGAGAGAGAGGAAAACTGCATGCGATATACCGCATGAGGGATGCAGAGTGGGTAGGTCTACAAATGCGAGGCTTCACTCCTACTGTTCTCTATGGAATAGAGGCAGTAAGGTTAATTGCTATACCACGAATTTGAGGATCAAATCTTCCAGTGGTTGTGTTAAAATCAGACCACCGGCAATATAGTTGGAATATGTGGGTACAGAGAAGCCTGATGGAGAGAGAGAGAGAAAGAGAGAGAGAGAGAGAGAGAGAGAGAGAGAGAGAGGAGAAGTGCCTACGACACGCCCCTGATGTATGCGGGGTCGATCGGTCTACAAATACGAGGCTTCACTCATACTGTTCCCTATGGATTCGGGGCAGTAAGGTTGATTGTTATACAACGTATTTGAGGATCAAATCATCCAGTAGTAGTTTTAAAATCAGATCCCTGGCAATATAGTTGGAATATGTAGGCACAGAGAAGAAAGATGGAAGAGAGAGAGAGAGAGAGAGAGAGAGAGAGAGAGAGAGAGAGAGAGAGGAAAAGTGCCTACGACACGCCCCTGATGTATGCGGGGTCGGTCGGTCTACAAATACGAGGCTTCACTCATACTGTTCCCTATGAATTCGGGGCAGTAAGGTTGATTGTTATACAACGTATTTGAGGGTCAAATCACTCAGTGGTTGTGTTAAAATCAGACCACCGGCAATATAGTTGGGACATGTAGGCACAGAGAAGCAAGATGGAAGAGAGAGGGAGAGAGAGAGAGAGAAATTGGAAAAGTGCCTACGACACGCCCCTGATGTATCCGGGGTCGGTCAGTCTACAAATACGAGGCTTCCCTCATACTGTCCCCTATGGAATAGAGGCAGTAAGGTTGATTGTTATACAACGTATTTGAGGATCAAATCACCCAGTGGTTGTGTTGAAATCAGACCACCGGCAATATGGTTGGAATATGTAGGCACAGAGAAGTGAGATGGAAGAGAGAGAGAGAGAGAGAGAGAGAGAGAGAGAGAGAGAGAGAGAGGAAAAGAGATAGAGATTGGAGAAGTGCCTACGGCACGCCACTGGATGTGTATGGGGTCGATCGGTCTACATATACGAGGCTTCACTCATACTGTACCCTATGAAATAGAGCCAGCACGGTTGATTTTTATACAACGTATATGAGGATCAACCCCCCCTCAAATACGTTGTATAACAATCAACCTTACTGCCTCTATTCCATAGGGGACAGTATGAGGGAAGCCTCGTATTTGTAGACTGACCGACCCCGGATACATCAGGGGCGTGTCGTAGGCACTTTTCCAATTTCTCTCTCTCTCTCTCCCTCTCTCTTCCATCTTGCTTCTCTGTGCCTACATGTCCCAACTATATTGCCGGTGGTCTGATTTTAACACAACCACTGAGTGATTTGACCCTCAAATACGTTGTATAACAATCAACCTTACTGCCCCGAATTCATAGGGAACAGTATGAGTGAAGCCTCGTATTTGTAGACCGACCGACCCCGCATACATCAGGGGCGTGTCGTAGGCACTTTTCCTCTCTCTCTCTCTCTCTCTCTCTCTCTCTCTCTCTCTCTCTCTCTCTCTCTCTCTCTCTCTCTCTCTTCCATCTTTCTTCTCTGTGCCTACATATTCCAACTATATTGCCAGGGATCTGATTTTAAAACTACCACTGGATGATTTGATCCTCAAATACGTTGTATAACAATCAACCTTACTGCCCCGAATCCATAGGGAACAGTATGAGTGAAGCCTCGTATTTGTAGACCGATCCGACCCCGCATACATCAGGGGCGTGTCGTAGGCACTTCTCCTCTCTCTCTCTCTCTCTCTCTCTCTCTCTCTCTCTCTCTCTCTCTCTCTCTCTCCATCAGGCTTCTCTGTACCCACATATTCCAACTATATTGCCGGTGGTCTGATTTTAACACAACCACTGGAAGATTTGATCCTCAAATTCGTGGTATAGCAATTAACCTTACTGCCTCTATTCCATAGAGAACAGTAGGAGTGAAGCCTCGCATTTGTAGACCTACCCACTCTGCATCCCCTCATGCGGTATATCGCATGCAGTTTTCCTCTCTCTCTCTCTCTCTCTCTCTCTCTCTCTCTCTCTCTCTCTCTCTCTCTCCTTACATCTTGCTTCTCTGTGCCTACCTACTTCACTTGTATTACCAGTGGTTGGATCTCACACAGCCCCATCAACTCGTACACTGGACGAGTGGCTCCTGAAGTGGGCTTTGTAACAATCAACCATACTGACTATTTCATAGGGGACAGTACGAGGGAAACGTCATACGTGTAGACTGACGCGCCCCACATGCCTCATGTGGTATATCACAGGCACTTCTCTCTCTCTCTCTCTCTCTCTCTCTCTCTCTCTCTCTCTCTCTCTCTCTCTCTCTCTCTCTCCTTACATCTTGCTTCTCTGTGCCCACCCACTTCACTTGTATTACCAGTGGTTATATCTCACACAGCCCTAACAACTCAAACACTGGGCGAGAGGCTCCTGAAGTGTACTGTGCAATAATCAACCATACTGACTATTTCATAGGGTACAGTACGAGGGAAACGTCGTACACGTAGACCGACGCGCCCCACACGCCTCATGTGGTATATCACAGGCACTTTTCCTCTCTCTCTCTCTCTTTCTCTCTCTCTCTTCTCTCTCTCTCTTTCACCCTCTCGCTCTCTCCCTCTCTCTCTCACTCCCTCTCTCGCTCTCTCTCTCCCTCTCTCACTCCCTCTCGCGCTTTCTCTCCCTCCCTTTATTTCTCTCTTGCCCTCCCCCTCTCTCGCTCTCACCCTCCCTCACTCTCTCTCTCCCTCCCTCTCTCTCCCTCTCTCTCTTCCTCTCCCCCTCTCTCTCTCTCCCTTTCTCTCTATCTCTCTCCCTCTCTCTCTTCCTCTCCCCCTCTCTCTCTCCCTTTCTCTCTATCTCTCTCCCTCTCTCTCTCTCCCCCCCCTCTCTTCTCCCTCTCTCTCCCTCTCTCTCCCCCCTTTCGCGCTCTCTCTCTCACTATCTCTCTCCCTCTCTCTCTCCTCTTACATCTGGCTTCTCTGTGCATACCTTCTTCACGTGCATTGCCAGTGGTTGGATCTTACACAACCCCAACAACTCTAGGACTGGGCGAGGGGCTCCTGAAGCGCGTTGTATGACTAGCAACCATACTGACTATTTCGTAGGTTACAATATACCCCATGTGGTAGGTCGCAGGCACTTTTCCTCTCTCTGTCTCTCTCTGTCTGTCTCTCTCTCTCGCTCTCCTCTCTCTCTCTCTCTCTCTCTCTCTCTCTCTCTCTCTCTCTCTCTCTCTCTCTCTCTCTCTTCTTGCATGTCCACATACACTAGCATTTTGTCTGTTGAAGTGTGTCTATGTAGTACGCGTGATTCCTGCACACCAGTCCACTCAGACCAACAACACAATGGGGCCGTGGTCAATCTTACACGCCTCCTACCCCGCCCCCTTCTTTCTATGTGTTCACTGTACCGTAACATCCAGCACCGTTATAAAAATACACCTGAGATTTCCGTAAACATTCACAGGTCCGTACGTGAGGTGAGTATACAGTTTGATTTTTTCTCTATAAATAGTTTTTCTATTAAACATTTTCTTCGACTAACATTCTTTTCAATTAACATTTTGTCAATTCTCATTTCCTCTTCATTGCTTCCATTTTTCCATGCATTTGTTCCTCTCGTCCTGTCATCACCTTCTAATGTAGTCACAGGAGTTCTCCTTGACTGTATGTTGTGTTTGTGAATGTGTTTGTTTGCTGATGAAGGCTAACCGCCGCAACGTTCTGTATGTGTCGTAACTCTGTTATGTAAAGCTGCACTACTTTGTGTCATTATATATTGTTTAAACTTTCACAGCTTTACCGCAGTTCCACCAAATTTTATGCATACTTCTCTTGCCATGAACAGTGACTCATCTTGCCACTAACCGTGGCTTATCTTGCCATGAACCTTGACTCCTCTTGCCATGAACCGTGGCTCCTCTTGCCATGAACCTTGACTCATCATGCCATGAACCATGGCTTCTCTTGCTATTAACCGTGGCTTCTCTTGCCATGAACCGTGGCTTCTCATGAACGGTGGCTCTTTTTGCCATGAACTGTGAGTCCTTTTGCCATGAACCGTGGCTTCTCTTACCATGAACCGTGGCTCCTCATGCAATAAACCATAACTTCTTGGCTGTGGGCTAAGCTCCAAGCTCATTAATGTGCAGAGATCTGGCCTTTGGGCCTGAGAACAACAAACACAAAGGAAACTCTAACCACTAATCAATCACACACAAAAGGGCCTCGGCTGACCGTGTAGGGCCGAAAGATCTATATGTGGGACTTCAAGGCTCAGTCACCATGGTAGAGTCTCTAGTGGTCCTTGCAAACAGATGAAATTCTTGGCACAGTATACGGTGTTATCGGAAAACGTATAATGAATTACTTGGTACAGAATGTTATTTGGTGCAGTATGTAAGCAGTAACTAATAAAAATTCGAGTTGTTACATTGTACAGAATTTAAGTAGTAATCAATTAACGTATAATAAGTTACATGGTACAGAATGTAAGCAGTAGCCGATAAACGATTAACGAGTTAGTTGGTACAGAATGTAGTATTAATACATAAACGTATACCGAGTTTCAAGGGGCAGAAAGTAAGCAGTACTCAATAAACGTATAACGAGTTACATGGTACAGAATATAATCAGTAATCAATAAACGTATAAAGAGTTCTTGGCACAGAATATAATCAGTAATCAATAACGTATAACGAGTTACATGGTACAGAATGTAAGCAGTAATCAATGAACGTAAAACGAGTTACTTGGTACAGAATGTAAACAGTAATCAATGAACGTATAAGAGTTACTTCATGTGGAATGAGTTAAAGGGCAGACATAAAATATTATCCAGGAGCTAGCACGTAGGCTGCTGATATGAAGGCGGAGTAACTCTGCTAAATCCAGCCCGAAGACAAAAGGAACATTTTGCTCCTCAAGCCTAGTTTAAGGGGGGAAAAAAAACATGTAACTAAAAAATTCGAATTACAAAAAGAATTATTAAACCTTTATATAATCGTTAGCTCTGTTTTCATCAACAAATGGAACTATCGAAAGTATTTATAGGCGTTCGCCGTTTGTTCTGGCCTCCCTAGAGATATGTATTGAAACGATAGATGTTATTAATTGTTTCTTTCACCGGATTCTCTCTATTTCCATGCTAATCTGTGTATGGTTTATTTCATGGTCTGGAGATTTGTGCAGTTGTTATGTGTCTTACAGACAGACAGACAGACAGACAGACAGACAGACAGACAGACAGACAGACAGACAGACAGGCAGACAGACAGACAGACAGGACAGACAGGCAGGCAGACAGACAGACAGACAGACAGACAGACAGACAGACAAGCAGGCAGACAGGCAGGCAAGGGATAAATATACCGAACACACACACACACAGAGACACACTCTCTCTCTCTCTCTCTCTCTCTCTCTCTCTCTCTCTCTCTCTCTCTCTCTCTCTCTCGCAAATGCATTGCACAAGGTCTGATATTATGATCATATTTGCTGACAGCAATCAGGGACGCTCGCTGTCGTCTTCTTTGTCTTTATTGCTTCCCTGTCTACCATTTATTCCGCAAATGGAAAATAGGCAAAAAAAGAAAAAGAGAACTCATAACAAGCCCTCCTATCTCTGCTTTCTCATAAGGCCCTCCACGTCCTCCTCATAACATTCACCTATCTCTCAAATTCTCTTCTCGTTAATATGTCAGGCCTCCCCCTCTTTCTTTCTCCCCTGTTTACCACAGGTAAGAATTTTTTTCTAACTATATTAATCACATAATTTCTCAATGTGTGCCCTCATTGAAAGCTTCCTTTCATCGCTTCTGGATTCGCTGGAATGTGTTTAATAATCTCCACAGTGGTGATTGTCATGTAATGTTAGATGGTTTATTCTGCACAGGCAGTAATTAAGTAATCTTTTCAGTTGAAAATTAATTGTTGTTGTTGTTCTCGATAGTTCTGATCCCCACAGTAGTAGTGTTTGTTGTTAGGGTAATATTATAAGTCTTGTATCAGGCTTAATTTTCTTTTGACTTCCACACGTTCCCTAGGGACATCAAAGCTTCTCTTGCTTTTTGTATTTTTATTTCAATATCTATGCTCCCACATCTGTGTCTACATTGCTATCTAACTATGTCTAATTCCGCCTCTTGAAGTGAGATTAAACCCAAACAGATCGTGGCATTTTTTGCTTCATTGTCTTTGTTATTAACTTATGCATTTTATGATCTAATTGTGGTGACCTCCCATTATGTTTAATTTCTCTTGCGTCTGATATCGTGAGTGGGACACCAGAGCAATGTAGTCAGCGAAATCCAGATCACGAAATTGCTCTTCCAGAACTAACTGAATTCCATTTCTGGCGGAAGTCAGTGTTGTCTTCATAACCCAGTTTATAGTTAGCAATAATAATAATTCTGGCAAAAGGCAAAACTGTCGCATTTATGTTCTAATTGCAAATGTTTTGTGTAGAACGTTGCCATTAACAACCGATTGACTTTCTGGGCTAATTTACGTTCAGTAGTTTGCCATGGCTTTCTGAACAAGAAGTCAACGTTTAAATCCAACTGACCGGTGTATGGAATGAACCCAACGCCCCGTCATCAGTATACAGGAAGTTTAAGCATAAGCACGATACACCTCTCGGCGACGCTGACCTCCACATCCCCAAATATACCATGTATATTACGTCGTGGGGAGCTTTCCTGATTTTTTTTTTAACTGCGCCCATGGTAGCGAGCTAGTTGACTTACTCTGTATGACTGTCCGCTTTTGAGATATATTTAGCATGACAAAAGCACACACAGATCATCCTTGCTTTTTTGTCCCTATCCCTGACTTCCAGTCCCTAACATGTAAGATAGGTTGTTGAGCTTTTAAGACCTCTGTAGTGTTTATGCTTGTGCTTACGGTTTGCTAACGTATTTTCCTCATCTTGGATTGGTAATGCGTGGTTCCGTCACCCTGCTACTGAGTTGAGTGCACGGGGCGACACAGTCAGCTGTGAATGTCGCGTGGTATGTTTTTACATCTGTCCGCGACTGTGTGTAGCACAAACTGCATATTCAGAAAAATGGCTACCGAACGGTCGCTCAACTGAATGGGTTGCCTTATACAGTAATGTATGGCTGCTGGTTTTCTAGTGCTTCCATCAACGATGCACTGTATGTTTTGTGGCGGACTTTTGTGTTGGTATTCTGGCAGTGGTATTATTTATAGTACATCTGTGCGGGCTGTTGGTTTATCGAGACTCCTGTCTGTTCCACTTTCACATGGGGCAGTGATATTCACTGGCGCAGGAATGGAGCATAATGGAGCGACCCTTTACAGTGAAGTTGGAACCGCGACTAACTGACTAACTATCCCTATCCATGAAGCCTGAGCTTCACATCCACCGACCTAGAATCTGGGGACATTATAACATCCGGGAACTCCTAATTTTGTAAACATCCGGGAACTCCTAATTTGGTACACATCCGCATCACGAGTGGGAGGCGGAAGCCGTTCGTCTATTTCATTCGGCTACAACATAACGATGGATATAAATTTACTTGATTTCATAACGATGGTAATTGCTCCTGCTTGATACACTTCATAAAACACACGCTGTAAACACTATCTAGTTAACTCTCCCGTTTTCGTGCATCCTGTAATATTGTTTTTGATTTATACTGTCAACAGATCTCAGATCCATATTTAGTACGCCCTCGTCGCTTGTGGC
>JACEFZ010005889.1:0-10000 GCA_014155875.1 Cepaea nemoralis | reverse complement strand
GTGAGAACAATAGTTAATTATACCATTGCACCATCAATGTCTCGTGGTGTATGTTAGGTTATAGTGAATGTTGACTACGTGACAGATAGAGTGGCTATGGTTGTGTCTAGGGTATGTCCTTGTAACAATGTGATGTTGAACAACAGATTAATCAAGATGCATCACCACCAAACACCAGTCAGTGAACAAGCATTAATTTGCGCACATAATATTCCTTTAATTCTGAATTAACACAGACACATGTAACATATAAATCCAGGAACAATAATTCTCTAAGAATATATCTCCATCCCAATGGAACACGTCGAATAACACTGCCTCTCACGGCTACTAAATCTCGTCCCACACGACAGGTATACTAGCCTCTCTCTAGGCCCGACTCAAAGTAACCCACTCTGGGTCTCGAATTCCACTCACTATCCCTGGAACCCACAGTGCGGAGTTATCTTCCGAACTCCGTCACAATTTTCCACTTTCTCCGACCACGACCTCCTCCTAGTCCGGTCTCAACTCAACTCCCCTCAGCTCGGAGTCCAAACATCAACTCCTCCCCGTCAATCTTTGTCCCTGTCTTTTTAAACCATTCTACCCCCCACAATGCTTCACACACAACACACAACCTCACTGCTCCAACTGTCTGCCTCACCAGCTGACTTCTTCTCAGCTCCCCCTTTCAATTACTGTCTTCTCATTTTCGCCCTCTGGGGGACTTACTATCCGCCCTATTTTATCTCGTGAACTGTTTATATTGTACGGCCACTCACCTTAATGCCAATGACCACAGGCATGTGTCACTACCCCACCCTCAAAAGAAAACATCGTTTTCAAATGTTGGGAGACTAAAACTTATTCAAATATGTGACCCAGACACATTGCCTGGGTAGTCGTAAGTATAAATCCAACTTACTCTAGCTACCACACTAAATAATACATCAAATAGCTCATAGTACTACTCCCATATTCCCCACACATAAATACAACCATCTTTCTATCTTGTGTACCAATGCATGAACTAATACATCACATAATAATAATACATCATAGAAAAGCATTATACTTATGTACCCACAGGTCTATTAATATCTTTAAGAACCCACTACTACTTTGTCCCGTAAACTAACAATCATCCACGAACATATGATGAAGCGCTGCATCGCCCCATATAATGTATTAATAACCCACCATACTATCACACCCCATATAGTATATATTGTATATCTATATAGAAGCACCTGTTACTAGTTTATGTGGCCTCCTGCCTTTGGTAATTCCTTGACAGCAAGTCTGCCAAGTTGTTGTCTTCGCCCCGTATGGGCATCGGCAGAAATGCATATTCCTGCAACAATATGCTCCAGCGATGAACACGTGCGTTCTTCATCGCTGCCGAATGGATGAATGTAAGTGGTCTGTGATCCGTTTGCAGGATGAATTGTCTGCCCAACAAATACTTGGAGAGTTTGTGTACCGACCATACAATCGCCAGGGCCTCACGTTCTAGGGTTGAATAATGTTCCTCTGGTGGTGTGAGTTTTCTGCTAACGTATAGTACTGGATGCATGAGGTTGTTCTTTTCTTGCATCAAACATCCTCCGATTCCTGTCGATGACGCGTCTACCCGGAGGGTAAATTGTTGATCCAGATCAGGTAGTATTAAAATGGGACAACTGGAAAATACCTGCTTAATCCTTCTCAGTGCCTCATCGCATTGCTGCGTCCATACAACTTTGTTAGGTCTGCCCTTTTTTGTCAACTCGGATAACACTGACGTGATGGCAGAAAAGTTCTTTATAAACTTATTATAAAAGTTTGCTAACCCGAGTAGGCTCCTAACTTGCTTCTTCGTCTTCGGTATTTGGATATCCAGAATCTTTTTCACATTTGTATCTTCTGGTTTCAGTAGCCCGTTGCCAATAATATGTCCCAGGAAACTTATTTCCTCATATCCAATTTGGACTTTAGACGGCTTCACAGTCAAGTTATGTTGCCTCAAACTCTCAAACAAGGATTCTAATCCTGCCACGTGATCTTCTATGTTTTTACTGAACAGGCAAATGTCATCTATATAACTGATACTATCCTTAGCGTCCCTGTAACAGTATTCTCATCATCCTCACGAACGTTGCTGGTGCGTTGACTAGCCCAAACGGCATATAATTCCACTGAAATAGCCCCTGTGGGGTGGCAAACGCTGTTAGTGGTTTGGCTGTTTCACTCAGTGTTATTTGCCAGTACCCTTTCGCCAAATCCAGCTTGCTAAAATATTTTGCCGAAGATATTTGCGTCAGTAAATCATCAGTACTGACCATGGGCTCCGGATCTACAATAGTGATGCTGTTTAATCTCCTGAAATCTATACACAATCGCAATTTATTGTCCTTCTTCCTAATGATTACCATGGGGAACGAGTATGGAGAGTCTGATCTGGAAATTTTTAGTAACTCTGTTATCTCACTGTCTACCGCTGCTCTGTAATGATGTGGGATAGGGTATGGTTTTACTCTAATTGGTTGGTCCTCTGTTAGCTTGATGTCATGTGTCATCAAGTCAGTCTTCCCTGGTATATCCGTCAGAACATCTGAATATTTCTGTAATATATTTACCAGCCTTGCTTTGTCAGTACGTTCCAGGCTGTCATTCATGGACACATCTCTCCATGTTTCTGTCTGTCTCAGTGCTACGATTGGTAAGTGCATCTGCACGTCATTGTCGCTTGATGCTTCTTCCTCAATGACCACAGAACATGCTGTCTGACCCGCCTCGTTGTCAATAATTGCTTCTGTGACGGGCTGTAAGGCTTCTGGTCGTGGAACAAATTGTCTTAGCATGTTAACATGATACACTTTGTGTTTTCCTTTCACCTCCACCATGTAGTCCACATCCGACACTTTACTAATAATTCTGAATGGGCCTTGCCAGGTTACTAACAACTTATTAGATATTTCTGGTAGCAAAAGTAATACCTCCTCATTATCTTGGAAAGAGATCAGTTTTGACTTTCTATTAGCATACTGTCTATATCTAGCCCCTGACATTTCCAGGGCATCTCGTGCATTCTGGCATGCGTTAATAATTCTGTCTCTAATATTCACGACCAAGTCATACGACGAGATCGTATTACTATCATTACTTTTCCCTGTTATTAACTCTTTCAATATGGTCATGGGGCCTCTTAGGTTTGCCCCATACAACAACTCAAATGGTGAGAATCCTGTGCTTTCTTGCGGTACTTCTCTATATGCGAACAGGATAGCTGGTAAGTACTTATCCCAATCACTTGGTTGCTCTGCCGTGACTTTAGCTAACATCTGCTTAAGAGACCCGTTCATTTTTTCACAAATTCCGTTGCTCATGGGGTGATAAACTGATGTGAAAACTTGTGTAATATTCAACAGTCTGTTCACTTCTTTCATCATCTGAGAGGTAAATTGTCGACCAGTGTCTGATAACATTTCGTTAGGAAACCTAATCTTGAAAATAACGTTAGCAATGCTTCCGCAACGGCTTCTGTCGTAATGTATTTTAACGGAACGGCCTCTGGCCACCTGGTGCAGAAATCAACCATGGTCAAAATATACCTATGACCCCTGTTGGACATCACTGCTAATGGCCCAATGATGTCAATGGCCACTTTTTGAAACGGTCTGACTTTCAGATCTGTAGCTTGTACCGGTGCTTTTGCCGTCTTTCCTTTTGGATACATTTTCTGACACGTTGTACAGGATCTACAATATATTTTATATCTTTGCTAAACCCTGGCCAATAAAACTGGGATAGGACTCTATGTTGTGTACGCGCTATTCCCATGTGCCCTGCGAATGGAATGTCATGCGCCGTTCTCATAATCCTCTCTCTGTATGCTAAAGGTACTACTACTTGCCTACGTGTAGATTTGTCATCTGAAAACCTGCGAGTGAGAATATTGTTCTTCATTTCGAAGCACCATCTATCCTTCTTTGACTGCCTATTTTCTACTCTACTACACTCTTGGAAACATTTGTCTAGAGTAGTATCTTGTCTCTGGGAGTCGCTAAAGCTCTGTTTGAGATCCATTCCCACCTGCTCAGTTGTACTATCCTTGTCCTCAGTCCCTGTGTCTACTTCGCGTGTCATCTCTTCCTCAGCTATCGTATCTAATATTGTTTGTCTTCTAGTAACTACCGCGTTGCTTCTCACCTCATATTTTTGATACCAGCTCTCGATTTCTTCTTCTGTACATTCTTTCACTGTTGGTATATTCCCAATAATCAGATCTGCCACTGGTGAGTCGAGTACACATGCTATCATTCTTCCTGTGATAAATGGTGTTGTCACTGTGATCTTGGCCAATGGGTAAAATTCCACTGATCCATTAAATGTTATACACTTGACCGTTTTGCCTAATGTAATCCGAGGGGCTTACCAGTGTCTTTCTCACTCCTATGGTCGTACATCCAGAATCCCTGAGGGTTAACGCTGGCCTGTCATTTACAAATCCACGATGCAGCCCTAGACTCCCTCCGACGTGTACTGATGACATCGCTGGGAATGGGTGCCCACATATCAGTATAGGTTTACTGGTTGTGTCGAACAGAGGCTTACATCCCTCGCAACTCTCATTGTTAAGCGTCTCAATAACTTGGGCTGCATTCGCGTGCTCAGTTTTTCCACTAATACAATTCAAAACTGTAATGGCCTTTTTTCCCCACATTTAAAACAAGTGATCTCCTTTTACTGTTGTTCGTTGGTCCATTTGATGGTTGTGCATCACAATCTGCCATTTTGTGCTTCCAGCTCCCACAATTCCAACATCCGGCATAACCACTTGGCCGTCTCTTAAAATTCCCTTTTTTGTATGGGTACCGTCCTGCTTTGCCAAAATGGGTGCCACGGAGACCATTGTCTTTAGGTCCTTGTTGCTCGTACCTCTGTGCTGAGTCCACACTTTTCGATCTTGGTCTAATAACTGGATTCTGGTCCTGTTTAGTGTACGCTGCACAGACTATTTCCTCACTCATTAGTCTACCAATAGAACTGTTTGGATGCGCAGTCATGTAGTTTTGCCCTAACTGTGACATTGTGTCTATGTCCTTTGGCTTACGTTCCTCAAAGAAAGCTACTAAGTTTGTATTGCATGCAGATAATACCTTGTCTCTTAACACTAAATCCTACTAATTTATTAAAATCTTTTCCTACCTCTGCCAGCTCCATCCATTTATTAAATGTGTTCTTTACTGTGTTAACAAAATCTGTGAAATCTTGATTTGTCTCTGGCCCTAACTGTCTAAACTTTGTTCTATATCCATGCTCAGTTAGTTGGAACTTTGTAAGCAGACGTTGACGCAAAATAGTGTAGTTGTTTCTTTCTTCCACAGGTAAATTAAACATTGTATCTCTTGCCTTACCCGTAAGAAACTCGCCAAGTCGCATCGCATACTCTCCCTCTGGAATGCCTAACACTTTCGCTGATGCTTCGAATCTTCCCAGATAAGAATCAAGATGGTCCCGGTCCGTAAAATATGGCAGTTTTAGTCTCTGTGAGGGACTGGGAAGGTCTTCTGCTTTCCTCACTCTGACCTTTCGATGATAGTTCTAATTTTCTTAAATCTCAATTTCAGTTTCCATTTGACACTTGAGCTTCTCTTTCTCAATTTCCTGTAGACGGTTGTTTTCCATTTCAGCTAACTTTACTTCCTGTAGGCGCTTGTCCTCAGCTACCTTTCCTTCCTGTCTCTGTTCTCTTTCAGCTTGTCTTTGGTCTCTTTCAATCTGTTTTTGTTCTTTTGCTTCGGCATACTCCTGTAACTCTTTCCCCTTTAGGCCTAACCTTTCACCTGCTTCAATATATTCCATTAAAGTAGGCATCTTGTACTTGTGGACACGTTGCTGTCTGTCAGCCAACTATAAATGTAAAGACTCTGCTGCTAGTCTTTGTGTGCCTTCCCTAAGTACACCAACACTCCCTGTGTACGTAAATTCGTAGTGCTAAAATATAACTCTGTACTCACCCAGTCACTCTACAAGCACTAGGTAGTGAGGGGGGAATATAACCTATACTCCATCGTATATATATATATATATATATATATATATATATATATATATATATATATATATATATATATATATATATATATATATATATATATATATATAATATATATATATATATATTAATATATATATATATATATATAATATATATATATATATATATACGAGGGAGTATAGTTATAATTCCCCCCTCACTACTAGTGCTTATAGATGACTGGGTGAGTACAGAGTGAAATTTTAGCACTACGCATTTACGTACACAGGGAGTGCGGTGTACTTAGGGAAGTGACACAAAGAATAACAGCAGAGTCTTTACATTTATAGTTGGCTGATTCACAAGCAACGTGTCCGCACATTTACAAGATGCTACTTAATGGACTATATTGAAGCAGGTGAACGATATGCATGAAAGGTAAAGAGTTACAGGAGTATGCAGAAGCAAAAGAACAAAACAACTGAAAGAGAGAAAGGCATAATGAACGCGAGGCAAAACGTCTACAGGAAGTAAAGTTAGCTGAAATGAAAACAAGCGTGTCTACAGGAAGCGCCACAAGTAAAACTACTAATAGAAACAAGCGTCTACAGAGAGGAGATCAGTAAAATTATCTGAAGCGGAAATTAAGAAAATTAGAACTATCTTCGAAAGGTCAAAGTGAGGAAAGAAGCCGTCGCTTCGTCACAGAGCTAAAACTGCCATATTTTACGGACCGAGACAACTTGAATCTTATTTGGCGAGATCGAAGCATCAGTGAAGGTATTAGGCATCCCAGAAACTGAGTATGGATGCGACTTGCGAAATTCTTTACGGGTAAGGCACTAGAACCATGTTCAATTTACCTGTAGAAGAAGGAACTTTCTTGGGGTTCGTGGAACAAATTGTTTAGCATGTTAACATGATACATTTTGTGTTTTCCTTTCACCTCCACCATGTAGTCCACATCCGACACTTTACTAATAATTCTGAATGGCCTTGCCAGGTTACTAACAACTTATTAGATATTTCTGGTAGCAAAAGTAATACCTCCTCATTATCTTGGAAAGAGATCAGTTTTGACTTTCTATTAGCATACTGTCTATATCTAGCCCCTGACATTTCCAGGGCATCTCGTGCATTCTGGCATGCGTTAATAATTCTGTCTCTAATATTCACGACCAAGTCATACGACGAAATCGTATTACTATCATTACTTTTCCCTGTCATTAACTCTTTCAATATGGTCATGGGGCCTCTTGGTTTGCCCCATACAACAACTCAAATGGTGAGTATCCTGTGCTTTCTTGCGGTACTTCTCTATATGCGAACAGGATAGCTGGTAAGTACTTATCCCAATCACTTGGTTGCTCTGCCGTGACTTTAGCTAACATCTGCTTAAGAGACCCGTTCATTTTTTCACAAATTCCGTTGCTCATGGGTGATAAACTGATGTGAAAACTTGTGTAATATTCAACAGTCTGTTCACTTCTTTCATCATCTGAGAGGTAAATTGTCGACCATTATCTGATAATATTTCGTTAGGAAAGCCTAATCTTGAAAATAACGTTAGCAATGCTTCCGCAACGGCTTCTGTCGTAATGTATTTTAACGGAACGGCCTCTGGCCACCTGGTGCAGAAATCAACCATGGTCAAAATATACCTATGACCCCTGTTGGACATCACTGCTAATGGCCCAATGATGTCAATGGCCACTTTTTGAAACGGTCTGACTTTCAGATCTGTAGCTTGTACCGGTGCTTTTGCCGTCTTTCCTTTTGGATACATTTTCTGACACGTTGTACAGGATCTACAATATATCTTTATATCTTTGCTAAACCCTGGCCAATAAAACTGGGATAGGACTCTATGTTGTGTACGCGCTATTCCCATGTGCCCTGCGAATGGACTGTCGTGCGCCGTTCTCATACTCCTCTCTCTGTATGCTAAAGGTACTACTACTTGCCTACGTGTAGATTGTCATCTGAAAACCTGCGAGTGAGAATATTGTTCTTCATTTCGAAGCACCATCTACCCTTCTTTGACTGCCTATTTTCTACTCTCCCACACCCTTGGAAACATTTGTCTAGAGTAGTATCCTGTCTCTGGGAGCGCTAAAGCTCTGTTTGAGATCCATTCCACCTGCTCAGTTGTACCATCCTTGTCCTCAGTCCCTGTGTCTACTTCGCGTGTCATCTCTTCCTCAGCTATCGTATCTAATATTGTTTGTCTTCTAGTAACTACCGCGTTGCTTCTCACCTCATATTTTTGATACCAGCTCTCGATTTCTTCTTCTGTACATTCTTTCACTGTTGGTATATTCCCAATAATCAGATCTGCCACTGGTGAGTCTGAGTACACATGCTATCATTCTTCCTGTGATAAATGGTGTGTCACTGTGATCTTGGCCAATGGGTAAAAATTCCACTGATCCATTAAATGTTATACACTTGACCGTTTTGCCAATGTAATCCGAGGGGCTTAGCAACGTCCTTCTCACTCCTATGGTCCGTACATGCCAGAATCCCTGGGGTTAACGCTGGCCTGTCATTTACAAATCCACGGTGCAGCTTCAGACTCCCTCCGACGTGTACTGATGACATCGCTGGGATATGGGTGCCCGCATATCAGTATAGGTTTACTGGTTGTGTCGAACAGAGGCTTACATCCCTCGCAACTCTCATGTTAAGCGTCTCAATAACTTGGGCTGCATTTGCGTGCTCAGTTTTTCCACTAATACAATCAAAACTGTAATGGCCTTTTTTCCCCACATTTAAACAAGTGATCTCCCTTTTACTGTTGTTCGTTGGTCCATTGATGGTTGTGCATCACAATCTGCCATTTGTGCTTCCAGCTCCCACAATTCCAACATCCGGCATAACCTATTTGGACGTCCTCTGGAAATTCCCCCTTTTTGTATGGGTACCGTCCTGCTTTGCCAAAATGGGTGCCACGGAGACCCTTGTCTTTAGGTCCTTGTTGATCGTACCTCTGTGGCTGAGTCCACACTTTTCGATCTTGGGTCTAATAACTGGATTCTGGTCCTGTTTAGTGTACGCTGCACAGACTATTTCCTCACTATTTCTCTACCAATAGAACTGTTAGGATGTGCAGTCATATAGTTTTGCCCTAACTGAGACATTGTGTCTATGTCCTTTGGCTTACGTTCTCAAAGAAAGCCACTAATTGGTATTACATGAAGATACTACTTTGTCTCTTAACACTAATCTACTAATTTATTAAAATCTTTCCATACTTCTGCGAGCTCATCCATTGGTTAATGTATTCTTTACTGTGTTAACAAAGTCTGTGAAATCTTGATTTGTCTCTGGCACTAACTGTCTAAACTTTGTTCTATATCCATGCTCAGTGAGTTGGAACTTTGTCAGCAGACGTTGACGTAAATAGTGTAGTATGTTTCTTTCTTCACAGGTAAATTAAACATGTATCTAGAGCCTTACCGTAAGAAACTCTCAAGTCGCATCGTATACTCTTTCTCTGGAATACCTAACGCTTTGCTGATGCCTCGAACCTGGCCAGATAATTTTCAAGTTGGTCCCGGTCTTAAAATATGGCAGTTTTAATCTCTGTGATGACTGCGACGGTCTTCTGCTTTCCTCACTTTGACCTTTCGAAGATAGTTCTAATTTTTGGAGTGCAATTTCAGCTTCCATCTTAATCTTCTCTTTCTCAATTTCCATTTCATTGTGTCTCTTTCTCTTCTGTAGACGCTTGTTTTCTATTTCAGCTAACTTTACTTGTGTCTCTTCCTGTAGACGCTTGTTTTCTATCTCAGCTAGTTTACTTGTGTCTATTCTCTTCCTGTAGACGTGTTTCTTCATATCTCAGCTAGTTTTACTTGTGTCTCTTTTCTTCTGTAGACGCTTGTTTCCATTTCAGCTAACTTTTTGTAACTTCTGTATGACGCTTTTCAGGCTATTCTTTCACCTGCTTCAATATATCTAAGTAGGCATCTTGTACTGGGACACGTTGCTTTC
>JACEFZ010005888.1:10000-14257 GCA_014155875.1 Cepaea nemoralis | reverse complement strand
CCGATCATCCACCCACCACCCCTTATCCATCCGTCCATCACCAGTCCACCCATCCACCCATCCATCTACCATCCATCCATCCATCCATCCATTACGTTTGTTTCTTTGTCCATCCAAAACATGCATTACCCTTCCTTCCGTTTTTTTTTGTTGTCCTTTTACCTTAATTCTTTTCGCTTGCCTTAAAGACCCCTGTCTGTAAACAGTAAAAAAAAATGGTCATACATGTGCCTTGGCAACCGACGTAGACGTTATATCTGTCCCAATGTCGCCTTTATGTTGTGGAACAAAATCTATTGTTTAATAACCACACCATTACGATGAGACCATTCAGCCACTTTCTTTCAGTCTGACTGTCGTTTTATCGCTAATCTCTTCAATCGCCACGATGTTATTAAATGCCTCCCCCCCCCCCCCCCCCCCCCCCCCCCCCCCCCAAAAAAAATGGCCAAAGAATATGGTTTTTACTATCATTAGAATATTCCAGGCATTCATTGTTAGTTGTTCTGGCAGGTCAACTTTCATTAGAATATTCCAGGCACTAGTTGTTAGTTATTATGGCCGGTCAGCTATTATGAGACTATTCCAGACATTCGTTTTTAGTTATTTTGGCAGTCCGACTATCATTAGACCAGGGGTCACTAAACCTTTTTCATTGTAAGCCGGATAACTGACAAAATGACGTACGTGGGCCGCATAATCATTCTGTACAATACTTGCAAGCCAGAACGAAAGCTCTAAAAAAAAAAAAAAGACGAAATACTAAATTTATAAGGCGGCGTTCATTTGAAATCCGTTCGTGCCGCACCGCGCGTAATTGCGTTCGTTGAACATGATCATGTCATAGTCATGTGATAAGTACTGACCAATGAATAACAGAGCACGTGCTTATTGTCCCATGAGCATAGGTTATGTTTCTGACCGTTGAGAAAATGGCCAGGTTGATCCAAAATCCGTCCAAAGAAGCTCAAATAGCGGTGATTCATTTTTTTTTTTCATTTGAAGGATGTCGACCAGTGGACATTCATCGAAGAATGCAGGCAGCATACGGTAACAAATGCGTGTCGAAGACAACAGTGATAGACTGGGCACGAATGTTTCGGAAAGGACGTCAGTTCACGACAGATCTTCGACGTCTGGGTCAAGCGCATATTGTTGCAACAGAAAAAACCATCGCCAAAATTGATGAAGCAGTACAGATGAACCGTTGTCGAAGCATACGTTCGCTAGCTAAAGAATTTGATGTGTCAGTTGGGACAATTCAAAACGTCGAAAAGTCGTTCGTAAGAAACTGCAATATCGGAAGGTGTGTTCATAGTACCATGGATGTTGATCAACCACCAAAAAGAGGAACGCATGGGATGGTGTTTGAACCACTTGCTGCGTTACAGAGTGGAAGGTGGTGAATTTCTCTTCCGCATAGTGGCAGGCGATGAATCATGGTCTCACCACTTTGAGCCAAGCAGCAAAAGAGAGAGCATGCAATGGAAGCAAGCTGGATCACCAAAAGCCAAAAAATTCAAGTTACAGGTTTCCGCTGGTAAGGTTATGCTGAGCGCATTTTTTGTTTACCATGAAGGGCTAATTTTGGCCGACTTTAAAGAACCTGGTTTCAACATCAACTCTATCCACTACTTGCAAACACTAGACAAGCTGCAAAAAGCCACCAAGAATAAGCGACCCGGCATGTTTTCCCGCGGTGTCATTTTGTTGTACGATAATGCTCGTCCGCATGTAGCAAAGATTGTGCAGGAAGCATTAGCAAGGAAGAAGTCGGAAATTCTGCAACATCCAGCTTATAGTCCTGATTTGTCACCATGTGATTTTCATTTGTTCGGACCTCTAAAAAATGCTATCAAGGGGCAACGATGTCACATAGATGCAGACGTAATGAACGTGGTAAACACTTAATTCAGTGAGCAACCACAATCCTCTTTTGCAGACGGCATTCGCCGCCTACCTAAGCAATGGGATGCTTGCCTGAATGCCTACGGCGACTTCTTCTGACCAACCCATGGTGCATAATTCATTCAAAATGAATGTGTTGTTTAATTCTGCCACACCTGTTAATGTTTCTTTCATGCTTTTGTAATAAAGTCATTGGAACGGGTTTAAATTGAGCGTCCCTAATAGCATTCCATGTTAATCATGGGTGAGTGGCGTGCAATGCACAAAAATCAAAGACAAACAGAATATTTATTTCCTAATAAAAGTTATCAAAGAAGCAAAAGGATAGTTACATCAGACCTAGTGTGCACATATCCGAATCTCACAAACCAAGCAGCAAAAAATGTTAGTGAGATTTGTGAAACTGACGTTTGGCTTTCCAGATATCATCAATGCTTGGTTTGGAATTGCTGCATCCGATCAAGAGAATTGTTTTCAAATGTTCACCAGTCAATCTCGTTCGATGTGTTGACTTCACATACTTCATTTTTGAAAATGTTTGCTCTCAGACATAAGTTGTTCCGAACACTGAAGCCATACCAGGGGCAAATTTCTTCAATTTCGCAAACTCAACATCAGGTAAGCAGCGGTAAAATTCAAAAAAGTTTTCCTTCACTGTGCTTCTCTTTTAACAGGTCATTTGCCTGCAAATCAATGAGATCCAACTGTAGTTCAACTGGCATATCATCAAGGTTACAATCAAACGTATTCTGGAACAGAAGAATGTCACTCTCAATTCTGTCAAGATCTGAAAATCTTCCCACAAAATGCTTCTTCAAGCCACGAATATTTTATTTTCCGGAGAATCGAGGCTGACAGTTTCGGCGATTGTAGGGCAAAACACACACACTTTGAAACAGTGAAAATAAGAACAGTTTTCTGCTTCCAATTGTGCTTGAAACAATGACAGCTTTCTCCGAAATCCTTTGATGATTCTGTAGACATTACAGAGAGTTTATCCTTTCTTTGAAGTTTTAAGTTCCGTTCATTCATGTGGGATGTGATGTCGACCAAAAATGACAACTTTGACAGTCAGGTATGACCTGACAGCTGTGGATCAACTCTTTTTCAGTAAGGAAAACATCTATTTCGTTTCGGAGCTTGTGAAAACGAAACAGGACGTTATCGCAGCTGAACCACCTCACTGATGTGTGATACGGCAAGTCACATAATTCAGCATATATTCCTTGAAGAAAACCCTTGAACTGCGGTGATTGAGTGCATGTCCCCGAATGAAGTTCACAGCAGAAACGATGTGTTTCAGTACACAAGAAATATCTAAGTCTTTCGGACAGAGTGCTTGCTAATGTATGATGCAGTGTATGAACAGAGCGCCCAAAATTTGCAAATCTTCCAACTTAGTCCTGACGTACCCCACCAGACCCCTCCTCACTCGAGCCATATATTTTCCTCCATCAACTGTAACACCTCGAAGCTGATACCACTGAAGGTTATAGTCTTGCAAAATGTTTTGCATTTCCATGATACTGTCTTTTCCAGTTGTTGTTCCATGCATGCTGCACGTATGCCAACTCTTCCGTTATCTGAAAGTCCAAATTGACACCTCCAATGAACACGAGAAGTTGTGAGGTACTCGAATGATCAGTAGACTCATCCAGAGCCAGAGAATTCCACAAGTTCCTAGCTTTCTCGGAGCACTATGTTCTCTCCAGGTTCTTCAGTTCTCCGCACAACTAAACTTGCCGAAAGGCTGATAGTTCCAAACAAATCGGCTTTCTCAGGACACAAGTCATTTGCTGCTTCCATCATACACTCTTTGATGAAGTTGCCAGCAGTAAACAGTTTTTCTCGTTCTGCCATCTTATGCACTATTTTGTAACTTGTCCGAGTGACAGATTCATTTTCAGCAAACTTTCTCGTGAAAAGATTTCTTTGTGTTTCTAAACCATGTTTCAAGGACTCATATTTCTCAGAGCGCAGTTTTCCAGAAAACTTTAAATATGTTGATAGATGTTTTGTTTCGTAATGACGCCGAAGGTTGTACTCTTTCAAAACGGCAACAATTTCGCTGCATATTACGCAGTGGTTTTCTGGTCCTTTGTTTCCATAAAGGAGTACTTTACTCCCCATTCTTCATTGAAAACGCGACACTCGGCGTCCACTTTTCTTGTCGTAGTAGCCATAATGAAGGTTGAAGTAAACGGGATCTGAAAATGAAAAAGACATTGAATTAGAAATATAATTAAAATCTATTGAAACACAAGAAAATCAGAGGACTAGGGGTCACTGGTGACGTTATGGCCCATCAAAGGTACATATAAAGCTTATAGGTACCTTTGGTAATATAAT
>JACEFZ010005888.1:0-5000 GCA_014155875.1 Cepaea nemoralis | reverse complement strand
CCTTGTCTATAGGTAATCTACAAACAAGTTGCTCATTCCCCCAGACGGCCCCCTTTTATTTAAACACCAACCTTTCTTAGTCTCCTCCTACGGCATGGATGTTGGGTTACAGTATTGCTATTATTTGCTTCATCCATGGGCTCCGGTAACACAAGGGCAATGTAGTAACACTGAGAGCTTAAATACATATATAGGTTCGTTTCCTCCCGTGTGTTGCCGGGGCCCATAAGGGAAGCAAAGAATAGCAACACTGTAGCCTACCACGCATGTCGTAAGAGGCGACTAAGGAGGCTTGATGGTTCCGTCGCCCTGCTATTGAGTGAGTGCGTGGCGCGACACTGTGAGCTGTGAGTTTCGTGTGAAATGCTTTTGAATCTGCCTGAGGTTTTTTTGGAACGTGACTGCATATTCGGAGTGATGGCAGGTGGCTATGTCCCAGAGTTGACCGGTTTTTGCCTTATGCAGAAATGCGTGGCTGCTGGGCTTCTGGTTGACTGCCATTGCCATCAGCGATGAACTGTATTTTCGTGGACTGTGTGGGTGAACATCTAGGAAACATTCAGATGGGAAAATGACAGCCGATTCCATCAGAGATGAACTGGATGTTTCGTGGGGGACTGGTGTATTGACATTCTGGTGGCGGCATTATGCACAGTGTATTTGTACGGGCTGTTGTTTGTCGAGACTCCTATCTTTTCCACTGTTCACATTGGGCAGTGGGGAGCGTTTAGTGTGATATTCACTGGCACAGGAACGGAGCATAACGGGGACGACCCGTTGCTGTGAAGTTGGAACTGCGACTAACTAACTAACTAACTAACTAGGTTCGTCTCGAGAGATTACGTATTCCCATCTCCAGGCGCCTGAGTTTTATACTTTGTTCAGGGGTATAGTATGAGTGAAACGTCGTACGTGTAGACCGACGTAATCCGCATACCTCAGGTGGTATATAACTGGCACTTCCCCCCCCCCCTCTCTCTCTCTTTCTCTCTCTCTCTCTCTCGCTCGCTCTCTCTCTCCCTCTCTCTCTTCTTACAATACCTTGCACATGCTCACATACACTAGCATTTTGTCTGTTGAGATGTGTCTATGTATGTATGCATGTTCACGTATATCAGTCCACCCAGACTTTAAGACTCGCCCCTATAATAACATAATGGGGTTTGGGTTAGTACCACCTTCTATCTTGCGCGCCTCATACTCCACTAGTACATCAACTGTGATTGCTCAGATACCCTTACCAGACCAGTTACCGTCCTCCTACCCCGCCCCCTTCCTTCTATGTGCTCACTGAACCGTAACACTCAGCACCAGGCATCAGAATACATCGGAGATTTTCTAAGTCACTTATAGATCCGAACGGTGAGGTGAGTGTGAACGTTGTCTCTATTAACATTTTCTTCAATTAAACATTTTCTTCAACTAACATTCTTTTCAAGTAACATTTTTTTCAATTCTCATTTTCTCTTCATTGCTTCCATTTTTCCATGCTTTTGTTCTTCTCGTCCTGTCGTCACCTTCTGATGTAGTCACAGGAGATCTCCTCGACTGTATGTTGTGTTTGTGAATGTGTTTGTTTGCTGATGAAGGCTAATCGCCGCAACGTTCTGTATGTGTCTTAACTCTGTTATGTAAAGCTGCACTACTTTGTGTCATTTTATATTGTTTATGATCTACTAGGCACATTTACGTTCAATATTTTGCTATTGCTTTCTGAAGGAGAAGCATCATTTAGACCAACTGACTAGTGCAGGGGTTGAACCCGCTACCTCGGTATTAGCACACCGAAAGTTTAAGAGCGAGCGCCCTTATTCATTCAGCTATGCTGATCTCCTGATTTCCCTGTGAAGTATAGGCACTCAACCAACTCACACGAAGCCGTCCCATCTGTTGCTTGTGCTATCTCCCGTAGCCCATTCCATGTCCTCCCAAGATTATTCAGCTCTATCTCTAATTCTCTCGCCCATTTTTTCGTGGATCTCCCTCTATGTCCTCCCAGTATTATTAATCTCTGTCACTAATACTCTCCTCCATGTTTTATTAAACTTCCCTCTATTTCCTCCCAATATTATTCATCTCTATCTCTAATTATCCCCTCCATGTTTTATTAGATTTTCCCCTATTTCTTCCCAGTATTATTCATCTCTATCTCTAATTCACTCTCTCATGTTTCAGTGGATCTCCCTCTATTTCCACCAAATATTACCATCTCTTTCAGCAGGCCACCCTGCAGAAAGAGACCTAGCCATATGGAATAAAACCCGGTGCAACGTAATCGATCCTCTTGTATTTAAAACCCGTTTTATATAAACAATTCTTCCTCTATTTGGTATTCCTCTATTTGGTCTTCCTCTATTTGTTTTCCTCGATTTCGTCTTCCTCTACTTCATCTCCCTTTTTTTCGCCCTCCTCTACTTTGTCTTCCTCTATTTCGCCCTCCTCTACTTTGTCTTCCTCGATTTCGTCTTCCTCTACTTCATCTCCCCTTTTTTCGCCCTCCTCTACTTTGTCTTCCTCTATTTCGCCCTCCTCTACTTTGTCTTCCTCTATTTCGCCCTCCTCTACTTCGTCTTCCTCTACTTCGGCTTCCTCTACTTCGTCTTCCTCTACTTCGTCTTCCTCTACTTCGTCTTCCTCTACTTCGTCTTCCTCTACTTCGTCTTCCTCTACTTCGTCTTCCTCTACTTCGTCTTCCGATACTTCATTGCGCCATGTATTTTCAAGAAGGATCGCCTCCCTTCTCCCTTTTGTTTTGTTTTTGCACACACTAGCTTTGAACTCAGGCGTGGTCCAGACATGTGCAGCAACTTCTAGTGCACTGGACTGATTTTGCGCGCAGATTAGCTTTCCATATTACCAGTGTTCCTCGACATCAGGCGAACCAACTCCAACTTCAGAGGTATCCATTCTCCTTGATTGGCTGCTGTTTGTTTCCCATGTAGACCTGTTCATGGTTGGTTGGGTATTGAAGCTAAAGTTTTCTAGCGCACCGAGCCTGACCCTCCTAAGTCGCCTCTTAAGACATGAATAGCAGGTTACAGCGTTGCTTCCTTCGCTTTTTTTCTTTGGCGCTGTGACAAAGGGGTTGCGAACGCAGTTCATAATCCCGCATACCTCGTTCGAAACACCCCTAGCGGCGATTCGGAAGCAGACAGCCGTGCGCTGGTTTGTATACAATGGTATAAGTGTCGGTCGTCCAGAAAGCAAAAGCAAACTACTGAACATAAACTTGCGTAGAAATCACAGCTATAAAATGCTGAGGTTGACTGCGACGTTCTGTAAAGGATATGCAACTAACGTTTTAAAGTACACCAGCAACACAGATACGACTTCCGACATTATTTGTTTTATTGCGGTTTCACATTGATTTTTAATGTGGTGCCACTTTTGAATTACTAGTGATTTTTCTGCTCTCAGCTTCTAACTCGGTTGTTATTGTTCGGTGAAGAAAACTGGTAGGAACATTCGCTTTTGTTTGCGTGTTGTTTCCTGTTTTCGTGTTTTCTGGCCATACTTTATGTGCGCTCGCTGTCTACAAATGGTGTCCTGTTTTTGTTTCTCGCTTTCAGTTGTCTATTGTGTATTCTTATTTCTACTGCTTTCCTTTGACTTCGTGTTTGTGGGATGATTGAGCAGGCGGCTTGTAGTTCTGCGGAGAGAGACCGAGCCAGATAGAGTAACACTTTATTAGCTGAAGTCGACCCCCTCACCTTTAACCTGTACCTTCAGTATGTGAGGATACAAGAAGCGTACGAATGCAGAACATAGATTGCTTTTAGTCTGGCCTTGCCAGTATCATCACAACATACATTCCGGTCCAATATGTTGAATAGGCTGTTGACCTGTTAAGTCCTCTGGAGTGTTTTTGCTTCTGGCTACGGTTTGCTTACGCATTTCCCGCATGTTGGACTGGTAGTATTTGGTTCCATAGCCCAGCTAAGTGTGTGGAGCGACACTGTGAGCTGTGGATTTCACGTGGAATGCTTTTACATCTTTCCGCGGTTGTTTGTAGTGTGAACTGCATGTCCAGAAAAATGGCGGACGGTCGCTTGCTGAATTAGCTGGTTATGTTTTATGCAATAATGTGTGTGCAATTGCTGGTTTTCTGGTGACTCGACGAATAACTGTAATTTTAGTGGCGGACTATTGTGTTGACATTCTGGCAGCGACCTTATGCATGTATGTCTGCGCATGCTGTTGGTTTGTCGGAACTCCTGTTTGTTCCGTCATTCACATGGGGCTGTTAGGAGCATTATGTGTGATATTCACTGACACAGGAACGGGACATTATAGGGCGGCAGTGAACCCGTGGGCATGGGTTCAAATGCGCATCTGGACGGATTTGTAAAATCGATCTGCGCTCCCAAATCCACCCGGCCTAAACTGACCAGGAGGAAACGTCTTGGAAAGTACAAATTACCAGAGTGATACTGCCCACACCATCCTCGACTACTGATTGGTCTATAGAATATGGACCTGGCTTTACACGCCCAATGCGCTGTAAGCACGCGTAAAAGGGTAATTTACTGTCCTTGTCATCATTGCATGCATATTTACCTTCATGTTCTTTCAATGACACCATACCACACAACAACAAATACCCCCCCCCCCCCCCCCCCCCCCCCCCCCCCCAGCGTTCGGCATCATCATTATCAATCATGATTAAGTGACTTGCTGAGTGGCCTGGGCGATCGTGTGTCTCTATTTCTCGTTATCAGATGGAATCTTTTCGTGTGCTGACATTTTTCCATGCTATGGTGAAAGGCTGTCAAGGATCTTCTTAAGTTTCACTGTCCATAAATCTTTCCATTTAATTCAAGGTTCCAGTTGTTCTCTCCTCGTCATGTGGCCTCGCAATGTCGACTGTCTATTTATGATGCTTGTGACGTGTTGTCTTTCGTATCTGTTACTTATTTGCAAATCTAGACAGAGAATCGTTAATGGAGTGATGAAATTAACACTCATAAGTGAAATGGGTGAAAAACAAAAACCCCAATTAA
>JACEFZ010005887.1:0-12500 GCA_014155875.1 Cepaea nemoralis | reverse complement strand
ATAGATAGATAGATAGATAGATAGATAGATAGAGATAGATAGATAGATAGATAGATAGATAGATAGATAGATAGATAGATAGAAAAAGATAGGACAGACAGACAGACAGACAGATAGACAGAAAGACAGACAGACGGACGGACGGACGGACGGACAGACAGACAGACAGACAGACAGACAGACAGACAGACAGACAGACAGATAGATAGATAGATAGATAGATAGATAGCTATATAGATAGATAGATAGATAGATAGATAGATAGATAGATAGATAGATAGATAGAAAAGGATAAGGACAGACAGACAGACAGATAGACAGAAAGACAGACAGACAGACGGACGGACGGACAGACAGACAGACAGACAGACAGACAGACAGACAGACACAGACAGACAGATAGATAGATAGATAGATAGATAGATAGATAGATAGATAGATAGATAGCTATATAGATAGATAGATAGATAGATAGATAGATAGATAGATTGATGGGTTGATTAGAGAGATTAGAGACACCGAAGCAGGGAGAGACAGAGAGACCGAAAGAGAGAGAAAGTGATATATATATATATATATATATATATATATATACTATATCTATATATATATATATATATATATAGAGAGAGAGAGAGAGAGAGGATGAGAGAGAGAGGAGAGAGAGAGAAAGAGGAGAGAAAGACGTATGCAGACACGGAAAGAGACATTCAAAGCTGTACAAACGAAACAGAGAGGAAACAGAAAGCGACATGCGGAAAGAAACCGACCAGAAAAATGACAAAAGCGAGATGAAGGCAACCGAGTGAGACTGGTAAGGGAGAGGGGGGAGGGGTGAGGGAGTGGTGAGATGACAGATATCATGAAAGATAGCGGGATATAGTTGGGCAAACTGAGAGACAAACAGATAGGTGCAGCTAGATATACAGACAGTTGCTGGCAGAGAGAAGGACCAGAGAGAAAAATGGTTGATAAGGACAGCTGAGACAGATAGACAGACCGAAGAAGCAGAGAATGACACATGATATATAGAATTGGTCTATTGATATATAGAATGAGGTGGGGGGAAGGGGGGAGCAGAGGCAAAGTTGACTGAGACAGAAAGACACAAGGCGGAAATACCTGCGGCAGAAAAGAAAAGCCAAAGAGGGCAGAGAAGGAGGCTAACGGTGGTAGAACACACACACATACACACACACACACACGCACGCACGCACGCACGCAAGCACACACACACACACACACACACACACACACACACACACACACACACAAATGAACATCACAGTAAACGGGCAGATACTAGAACAAATAACAAGTTTCTCTTATCTTGGACATATAATAACAGATGATGGCAGAAGCGAAATGGAAATCAAAAAGAGAATAGGATTGGCCAAAAATGCTTTCAACAGCATGAAATCAGTATTAACATCTAGAGAGATTCATCCATCCATTCATCATGTGCCATGCCGGTAAGCGTGGGCGGTCATGTTCTGCCATCTCACTCGATCAACAGAGTCGTGGATCAGTTCCGTGTTTTTGTCTCGACCATGCCACAAGGCCAAGCCATCCAGTTACTTGTTTCTAGATCTTCCCCTTGGTCTGTTCCCCTCGATCTTACCAGTTGTCACCAAGTTCTCCAAATAATTTCTTCTCATAACATGCCCAAAAAATTGTGACTGTCTACGTCTAATGTCTCTGATCAGTTTACGATCTTCATTTGTTTCTTGAAGGACTTTTTCATTGTTCATAACGCATTAAAAATGAGAATTGTCAAATGCTACGTATATTCACCGCTACTATATGGCGCGGAAGCCTGGACACTGAACAAGCAGCTAGAAAGTCGCATAGGTTCTGGAGATGTGGATATACAGAAGAATGGGTCGTATTTCATGGTTAACAGAAACAACCACACGCACAGGTCCTAGAAAAACTGGGAATGAAGAGAGAGTTGATGAAAGAAATAAAGAGGAGACAAGTGAAATATTTTGGCCACGTTAAAAGATATGATAATCTTATGAAAGCCATACTGGAAGGCAAGGTGTCAAGACGAGAGACAGACAGTGTTGGAGATCCATTGCAGCCAATCTTCATTGCGGAGACGGCACATGATATATATATATATATATATATATATATATATATATATATATATATAATATATATATATATAGAGAGAGAGAGATGAGTAGAGAGAGAGAGAGATAGAGAGAGAGAGAGAGAGGGCATACAAAGAGACATGCTGGTGCAATCAACCTCAGCATGTTTTTGCTACTTGTGATATGCTACGCATCCACGACTCTGGTGAGTGTGTGAGATGCGAAACATGACCGCTTTCGCTTATGGGCATGGCACATGATGATGATGATTTCCTAGGCAACTTTCATGTTCAGTATTTTGCCATTGCTGTTTAAACAACCGGCGCTAATACCATCGAAATCAACGCACGGGTGTCTACTTAGCGGCTGGTGTCGAACCTTCGACTCGGTGTGTGGGGGTTCTGTGACATGTTCTCACTGCCCCTGAGCCACATGAAAGCTGGTTGTAAATAACAAGACCACATTTTAATGAGTTGTCATCTGTGTCTTAGTCGCGGGAGATGTGGTCAGCACTGGCCGCCTTTACTTTCCACTACATTGTCTGGTTCACATTTTAGACTGAATCGACAATTTTAGCAATTCGAATCCGATCAACCGTGGTTCGAACTCCCGATCCCCGGGACGGCAGGTGTGTGTCTAGTAGTTGGCTAACGCGGCTCTCTGTGACGGGTTTGGAACACAGGATTGCCGCGACACAACCCAGGCAAATCCACAACCCATGCCAACCCACGCCACTTCACAACCCATGTCAGCTCAGGCCACTCCACAATCCACATCAACCAGGCCATTCCACAACCCAGGCAAACCCACACCACTCCACACTCTATTTCAAACCACGCCACTTCCTAACCCACGAGTAGTATACAATGGACGTTTCGGTTAGAATTTGGTGGATTGACCTGTAGATTAACCTTGGCCTCGGTTGATTTTCACTCCCCCTCGGTCATATAGTTGGGTGGGTGTATAGGGGTGATATCTAGGTCATATCTAAGGGCGATAATTCTAAGACTTTATGTTTCTAAGGGCAGATAACTATTGAGTGGGTGTATAAAAATTTTAATTAATTATTAAAAATAAAATAAAATAAATAAAAATAAAAATAAATAACGACGGGGTGCGGGGTGGTGGCGAGGGGGTGGGCGCGTGGGGTGAGGCTAGGCGGTTCGGGTTTAAACACTATCATTACAGGGTTACAAATGAAAACCTTAAAATGTAAAAATGGTCGATATTATTGATTTTAGCGGGTATAGCTTAGTGAAATTCGTTGGTGAGGGGTGGGTAGCGGCTATTAGTGCTTTGTAGAGTGTCGTAGTGGCCTATACACTTTCATCACACAGGTTACAAATGAAAACCTTAAAAAGTAAAAATGGCCGATAATATTGATTGCAGCGGATATAGCTTAGTGAAATTCGTTGGTAAGGGGTGGGTAGTGGTTATAAGTGGTCTGTAGAGGGTCACCGTGGCGTTTTTACTATCATCATACGGGTTACAAATGAAAACCTTAAAAAGTAAAGATGGCCGATATTAATGATTTTAGCGGGTATAGCTTAGTGAAATTTATTGTTAAGGGGTGGGTAGCGGCTAGTAGTGATCCGTAGGGGGTCGTAGTGACCAATACACTGTCAACATACGGGTTACAAATGAAAACATTAAAAAGTAAAGATGGTCCATATTATTGATTGTCTCGGGTATGGCTTAGTGAAATTCGTTGGTAAGGGGTGGGTAGCGACTATTAGTGATCTGTATAGGGATGTATTGGCCTATACACTATCATCATACGAGTTACAAATGAAAACCTTAAAATGTAATGATGGCCGGTATTATTAGTTGTAATGGGTATGGCTTAGTGAAACTCGATTGCTGTCGGTATGGCTTAGTGAAACTGGGTGATAAGCGGTGGATACCAGTTATTAGTGATCTATTGAGGGATGTAATGGCCTATACACTATTATCATACGGTTACAAATGAAAACATTAAAATGTAAAGATGGCCGGTAATATTGGTTGCTGTGGGTATGGCTTGGTGTCATTCGTTGATAAAGAGTGGGTAGAGGTTATTAGTGCTAGTTAGAGGGTCGTAGTGGTATATACAGTATTATCATACGGGTTATAAATGAAAATCTTAAAAAGTAAAGATGGTCGGTATTAGTGATTGTAGTGGGTACGGGATAGTGTTATTCGTTGTCAGGGGTGGATAGTGGTTATTAGTGATATGTAGAGGGTGAGTGGTATATACACTATTAGCATACGGTACAAATGAAAACCTTTTAAAAGTACAGATGACCTGTATTATTGGTTGTAGTGGTATAGCTTAGTGAAATTAGTTGGTAAGGGGTGGTTGAGTGGATGCGTAACTAGATAAGTGCTCGAACACTAACATCATACGATTTCAGATCGGTAAATCAAAATCTAATATCTCTCTCTCCTCTTGTGTCTATACGGGTCTTTGTTTCGTTCCCCAGAAACCCATTTCCAAGACCAATATTTGTTCTCAAACTTGTCTGCTCAGTGCCACACTTCACAGCCAGACAAAACTACAGCTTCTATGTACCACTTCAACATTCAAATAAGAAAATATGTTAACCAAAAGGGGAAAAAATAGCGGTCAAACTTATAAATATCTTGGCCACACTTATGAAAAGTAGGAAACATTGTTAATCCAAATGTGAAAAAATATCGTCCAGAGAGAGAAATATTTCAACTAAACTTAAAATAGATCATCCAAACTTATGAAAAGTAGGAAAATTGTCAACCAAATTGGCAAAAGTTAGGCCAAATACAGAAATATCTCACCCAAACTTATGAAAAGTAGGATACTTTGTTAACCAAAGTGGAAAAACCTACAACAAGCAGGAAAATTCTGTTAGCCAAATGTGAAAAATGTCGGCCAAATACAGAAATACCTCATCCAAACGTATAAAAAGTAGGAAAATTGTTAACCAACGGGAAAGATATTGACCAACTAGGAAAATGTATTAGTCAAAGAGGAATAATATTGAACAAGTAACGAAATATATCGTTCAAACTTATGAAAAGTAGGAAGCTTTGTTAACCAAATGTGAAAAATATCACCCAAAGAGAGAAATATCGCGCCCCAACGTATAAAAAGTAGGAAAATTGTCGGCCAAATGGGAAACAGTTTGGCCAAATACAGAAATATCTCACCCAAACTTATGAAAAGTAGAAAACTTTGTTAGCCAAAGTGAAAAAACCTAGGTCAAGTAAGAAAATTATGTTAGCCAAATGTGAAAAGTGTCGGCCAAATACAGAAATAGATCAATCAAATGTGTAAAAAGTAGGAAAATTGTTAACCAAACGGGAAAGATATTGACCAACTAGGAAAATGTATTAGTCAAAGAAGAATAATATTGAACAAGTAACGAAATACTTCGTTCAAACTTATGAAAAGTAGGAAGCCTTGTTAACCAAATGTGAAAAATATCACTCAAAGAGAGAAATAGCTCATCCAAACTTATAAAAAGTAGGAAAATTGTCGGCCAAATGGGAAAACGTTAGACCAAATACAGAAATATCTCACCCAAACATATAAAAAGTAGAAAACTTTGTTAGCCAAAGGGGGAAAACCAATGTCAAGTAGGAAAATGTGTTACCCAAATGTGAAAAACGTCAGCCAAATACAGAAATATCAGTTCGACACTTATGAAAACCGGGAATATTTGTTAGCCAAATAGGAAAAAAAAATATTGATCAAGTAGGAAAATATGTTAGCCAATTGGGGGAAAATATCAGCAAAAGAAAGAAATATAGCGTCCAGACTTATAAACAGTAGGAAAATTTGTCAACCAAATGGTAAAATTATCAGCCAAAGAGAGAAATATCTAGTCCAGCCTTATGAAAAGTAGAAAAATGTGTCAACCAAATGGTAAAAATGTGAGATGTGATCACTGATGCCAGTCGGGGAAGACGTATCTGTACGTAACAGCTATCGGGTAACATACCTATACAGCGACGAGTGGCTAGAGCATGGTAGCAGATTAAAATATTACAAACGAACATAACTAGCTTTAGCTTTAGCTATACCCGCTAAAATCAATAATATCGACCATTTTTACATTTTAAGTTTTTCATTTGTAACCCTGTGATGATAGTGTTTAAACCCGAACCGCCTAGCCTCACCTCACGCGCCCACCCCCTCGCCACCACCCCGCACCCCGTCGTTATTTATTCTTATTTTTATTTATTTTATTTTATTTTTTAATAATTAATTAAAATTTTTATACACCCACTCAATAGTTATCTGCCCTTAGAAACATAAAATCTTAGAATTATCGCCCTTAGATATGACCTAGATATCACCCCTAAACACCCACTCAACTATATGACCGAGGGGGAGTGAAAATCAACCGAGGCCAAGGTCAATCCACAGGTCAATCCACCAAATTCGAACCGAAACGTCCATTGTATACTACTCCCACGTCAACCCGATACAGGATGCCAATAATCGGCAACTGAATGTCAGTACACGGAACTTGATGTCAGTACACGGAACTGGATGTCAGCACACGGAACTGGATGTCAATACACTGAACTGGATGTCAATACACTGAACTGGATGTCAATACACGGAACTGGATTTCAGTAAACGGAACTGGATGTCAGTACACGGATCTGTATGTCACTACATGGAACTGGATGTCAGTAAACGGAACTGGATGCCAATACACTGAACTGGATATCAATACACGGAACTGGATGTCAATACACTGAACTGGATGTCAGTAAACGGAACTGGATGTCAGTACACGGATCTGTATGTCACTACATGGAACTGTATGTCAGTAAACGGAACTCGATGTCAATACACGGAACTGGATGTCAATACACTGAACTGGATGTCAATACACGGATCTGTATGTCACTACATGGAACTGGATGTCAGTAAACGGAACTCGATGTCAATACACGGAACTGGATGTCAATACACTGAACTGGATGTCAATACACGGAACTGGATGTCAATACACTGAACTGGATGTCAGTAAACGGAACTGGATGTCAGTACACGGATCTGTATGTCACTACATGGAACTGGATGTCAGTAAACGGAACTCGATGTAAATACACGGAACTGGATATTAATACATAGAACTGGATGTCAGTACACGGACCTGGATGTCAGTACACGGAATTGGATGTCAGTACATGGCATTGGATGTCGAGTTCCCTGTTGCTTCATTAAATAGCATTCTTGGCTAAATGTGCCCAGTCTATTAGCATGATTATGTAACGTTTGTATGTGCATTGAATACATACACCATCTATGTATGTGAATCATGGACACTACGCAGACAAGCTAATGGTAGTGGACATGTGGTTTCTGATCGAAATACACAGAATACCACGAGCAGACAGAAAACCCAATGAGCAAGTCCTACAAGAAACAACTAAATTGATTCGAGAAATTAGACGCAGACAGTCAATGTTAATTGTGCACGCTTTGAGAAATAAACTGGACAACTTAGTGACAACTGGCAAACTTGACGGGAAAAGAGTAAGAGGAAGGCAGAGAGATGAATAAATACCTGGATGGCTTGGCCACGTGGTGTAACCGGAACAAAAACACGTAGATGATCAAGATTCTGATGATCGTGTGAGATGACGAGCTATGAAGACCCACTCTTATCGCCACGGCACATTATAATGATATACAACATCTACTGCACAATGAAACCGGGATAATAAGCAGACAAGCTGAAAAACATCTAATGGCGGTGGAAATTTTGTATTTGAGGAAAATGTTAAGAACACAATGGATGGACAGAAAAACGAATGAGCAAGTCTTAAAAGAAACATGAAAACCGTAAATTGATTCTATATGCAAGAATCAACATGTTTTGGGTGTGTTACAACCAGAAATAATCTGGAAAAAAGTAGTGACAACTGGAAAGATTTACAGTAAAAAAGGAAAGAGAAGACAAGAAGGTAAATATTTAGTTGGCTTGGCCATATGACTGAATCGGGAAAGGAACACAGACCTGAGCTAAGATACTAGTGACGGCGTGAGATAGGGAACCATGACCGTACACGCTTATTGGCATATGAAACGATGAGGATGTTATAAAGCATCTACGGCACTATTCGGCCTTAATTTCCATAACAAGCAAGTAGCCCAGATGAGGAGCTGGCAAGGTGCACGGGTTCGTGAGCCACGAACGGAGTATGATGAAAGCAACATGGTGGCAATGACGTGTACTGGTGCATAGCGAATCGCCGACGTGGAGGAGTCCACAGAGGCTTCTCACGGCCGAATGTGCTTGGATATGTGTGAGAGCAGGAAGCAAGCACCTGGTGCAAAATCTTGTCTCCGAGGGCGATGTGGCTTGGCAGCAGGCACAATACACAAGTGTAGATCACATAAGAAAATGGTTCAACGGTCTCGAAACAGCGTATAACTCACGGCAGGAGAAAGACATTGGGAGTTACGATTCAGTTCGGCCCTTTCCCGAAGATGTCTGGAAGGCAAAACATTCCGGGAAGGGGGACAACTTCTGGTGATCAGAAGCCTCCCGCCCTGCTTGTCCCGCAGCGGAGATTTTATAACTGTTATCATCGTTCCGGTTTAGCGCGTTTTAATGCCCGTTATGGTGAAGTTATAAGCATTTTAATCCCAGGAAAGTTGATAGGAGTTCCGTTGATATGCAGAAAACCAGGTGCAACAGAAAGCATAGCTTCGTTCTCAGCTTATTTTCACCCAGTGACTCTCTTTGATTCACACATCAGAGCAGCTGTTACTGCTTGACGATCTACCACACCAAAAAACTCACGCAGTGTGGGCTCTAATGACACCTAGACGCAGGGTAGATTTTCTCAATATGATGCAAGTTTTCGAAATGCCGCCCGTCCATCATGGAAGTCTTCAAAATCCGGCCCTTTCATGATGCAAGTGTTCTAAATGCTTGCCCCCTCTCCTTCGCTGCTTATGCCTCCCCCCCACCCCCCCCCCCCCACCCACGGTACCGCCTGATGCGGCCGCCTCTCTGTACCATATCACGGCACGGTCCTGCCAAGACGTGTGTTTGCGACGTGCTCTATTCCACTGGTTCCCAACCTGTTTTGGCATATGTTCAGAATTGCAACCCCCCCCCCCCACCCTTTCGTGTGTCCTTCCTATTAACCCCCTCCCCCCACCAGCCCCTACACAGTATACGTAAAAATGGAAGCTAAATTTAATAACACATATCAGAATAAGTCTAGACGTCAACATAAAACGTGATTTGCTGGTCTACTTACGTAATAAAACGGATTTAATTAAGAAGGGCGAGAAGTACAGAACCGTAAAGTATGGAGCGATAAACAATATCAAGTAATCGGTTCGTGTATCAACGCGATCTTGAAATAATCTTAATTCCCACCTGGAAATCCTAAAATCCCCACCTCCCTTTGGGGGGGGGGGGGGGGGGAAGATGGGAGAATTCACCACCGGTTTAGAAACACTCCTCTATTCAGAGGTGACGAGGTGTGTGCATGTCTGGATGTGTGTATGGGTGTATATGTGTGTACATGTGTATCTGTGTGTGACTCTGTGTGTATGTCTGTACGTGAGTTAAGGTGTGCGTTCATGTGTTTATATGCGTTTATATGCATGTGCGTGTGTGTATGCGTGTATGGACGAGTGTGTGTGTGTGTGTGTGCTCGTGTATGTATTGTATATCTTTGTATGTGTATGTGTAAGTGTGCATGCATGCAGTGTATGCGAGGGAGTGTATATTCGGGTGTTATGTGAGTACGTGTGAGTAAGTATATGGATGTGTGCAGGTGTGTGTATTGCGTGGGTATGATGTGTGTGTGTGTGTGTGTGTATGTACATGTGAGTGAGAGACAAGAGAGAGAGAGAGAGAGAGAGAGAGAGAGAGAGAGAGAGAGAGTTGAGGGCATGCATGTCATCTAACATGCTGATCCATATGTTTTGTGTATTCTCATTTTTTTTCATATTATCATTTGATGCACTTGATTTTAACATGCATAAAATGAATTCATGTAAATTACTGTAAAGAAAGTGAGAGAGTTAGTGAGTGTAAGTGAGAGAGAGAGAGAGAGAGAGAGAGAGAGAGAGAGAGAGAGAGAGAGAGAGAGAGAGTGAATGAGTGTGAGAGTGTGAGTATGTAAAGAGAGAGAGAGAGAGAGAGAGAGAGAGAGAGAGAGAGAGAGTTGAGCCCACGCATGTCATGTAACATGCTATTCCATATTTTTCATGTATTCTCATCTTTCATATTACGAGGTATCGTTTAATGCCACCTGATTGTCCTGTAACATGCCATTCCATATTTTTTTCTTTTAATTCTCATCTTATCATTTTGTATGCCACTTGATTTTATCATGTATAATATAACATTACTGTGATGTGAGTGAGAGAGAGAGAGAGAGAGAGAGAGAGAGAGAGAGAGAGAGAGAGCAAGAGAGAGAGAGAGAGAGCGTACAAGAGAGAGAGAGAGAGAGAGAGAGTGAGAGAGAGAGAGAGAGAGAGAGAGAGAGAGAGATGGAGAGAGAAAAAAAAGAGAGATTTGAATTGCATCACTAATTTTTACGCTACATAATGTATATGTACAATTTTTTCTCCACTTCTTGCAATTGCGAGAATTCTCACGACAATCGTCAGTGTCTAAATTGTGTGTAAAGTGTAGGAGTTTGTTCTTATTAGTTTCAGTAATCATGTGAGGCATCATGTATTTGTCTATATGCGAGGATGTATGTATGGGTGTGTATGTGAGGGATATGTGTGTGTGTGTGGGGGAGGGGGGGGGAATGTGTGTGTGCCTATGTAAGAGAGGGCAGACCAGGATCTAAGCCTTGGTAGGCAACTAGTCTAGGATGAAAGCTCCAACAGGTGGACAGTTAGAGCATTGCTTTACTGATCCAGCAGTCTCTGTAGCTTCTCTTGTTCCAGATATATTGGTGTTACCTTTCCTCTGGAGTGAACTAAACAGTCCGAGAGAGAGAGAGAGAGAGAGAGAGAGAGAGAGAGAGAGAGAGAGAGAGAGAGAGAGAGAGAGAGAGAGAGAGAGAAAGAGAGAGAATTCAGTGCTCGCATGTCTTGTAACATGCCATTCCATATTCTTTGTGTATTTTCATCTTTCACATTATCATTTTGTATGTATGACACTTGATTTTATCATGTATAATATAACATTACTGTAATGTGAGTGAGAGCGCTAGTGAGTGAGAGAGAAAGAGAGAGAGAGAGAGAGAGAGAGAGAGAGAGAGAGAGAGAGAGAGAGAGAGAGAGAGAGAGAGAGAGAGAGAGAGAGAGAGAGTTGAATTGCATCACTAATTTTTAAGTTACAAAATGTATATGTACAATTTTTCTCCATTTTCTTTACAATTTTGCGACAATGCTCACGACAATCGTCACTGTATGTGTGTGTAAAGTGTGGGAGTTTGATCATAATAGTAGGTTGGGGATCGGTGGGATGTGTGTGTGGGTGGATTCGTGATGTGTGTGGGTGGGCGGGGTGGGTTTGTGTGGGTGGGTGGGGGATTTGTGTGTAGGTGCGTGCGAGATGTATGGGTGTATGGGGAGATGTGTTTGTGAGTGGGGATGTGTATTTGTCTAGGTGGTTGTGGGTGAGTGGGTGGAGGAGGATATGTTGGTGGATGATTGATGGTGGGTTATGGGATGGGTGGGGGTATATGTGTGGGGTGGGGAGATGTGGGTGTGGGGATATGTGGTGTGTGGGAGATGTTTGCAGGTGGGGGTGGTTGTGGGTTTGGGGATGTGTATGTATGTGGGTGTGGGATGTTTGGGTGGATGGGTGGGGAGTGTGTGTGGGTGAGAGATGTGTGGGCGAATGTGTGTGGGGGATGTGTGTGGGTTGGGGGAGGGGTGCGTGATGAGTGTGGGTGATGGATTTGGAGATGTGTGTGTGGGTGGGGGATATGTCTGGCTGGGTGGGGGTGTGTGTGGCTGGATGGAGGATGTATGTGTGGGTAGTGAGGGTGACTGGGGATGTGTGGATGGGTAGGAGATGTGTGGATAGATGTGTGTGTGGGTGAGGGATGTGTCTTTGGGATGTGTGTTGGTGTGGTATTGTGTGGAGGGGAGCTGGGTGTGGATAAATGATGTTTGTGTGGGTGGGTGAAGGTGTGGTTGGGTTTGTGGGTGGGTGAATGATGTGTGTGAGGGTGGGGGATGTTTGCTTAGATGGGTGGTTGGGATGTGTGAGTGTGGGTGGGTAGATAGGAGATGTATGTGTTGATGAGTGGGTAAGGGACGTGTGGGTGTTAGTGGTTGAGGGATAAGTACGTGTGTCTAGGGATGTTGTGAGGGGATGAATGTATGGGTTTTGTGTGCGTGGATGGGAGGTGTGTGTTTGTGAATGGGGAATGTGTTGGTGGGTGGGGATGTGTGTGAGGGATGTTTTTTTGGGGGGGGGGTTTTGGGGG
>JACEFZ010005886.1:0-12267 GCA_014155875.1 Cepaea nemoralis | reverse complement strand
GTACCTTGACCGAATCTCCACATTAGCAATGGGCAACTTCATGGTTACAGCACTCTTCTGTGCAGGCTGTATATCCAATGTTTCACCTGTGAATTGTTCTGGATGTACTAGATCCACAGAAATCACGGCCTCCCCCGTCCCGTCCTGTGTCGTATAAACACTCCACTTGACGACCGTTAACCTCTACCAATTCCACTACAGGTGGTTTCTCCTGGTCTGGAGTCTCTTCCTCGGCCTCGACCTGTTCGGTGGGCTCCACCTTAGGTTTCCCTGAGCACACGACGAATTGAGTGTCTCCTGACTTTCCCCTGCAGTCAATAGCATTGTGCGTGTTTGACTTGCATTCGTTGCACCATTTCCCTGTCCTAGATTTTCTATTGTCGGACTTGAATGAGCTCTCCTGGTGGCGAGCTTCCTTGTTGACCTTGGCATTTTCCGTGACAACCTCCTTGGAAGTCACTTGACATGCTGCAAAATGAGGGTTCTTAGCCTTCGATTTGCAGTCCCTCGTATTGTGAGAGGGTGACTTACAAATTGAACACAACTTCTCCGACCACGGTCGTTTAGGTGTAGAGCTTGAGGTGCTCTTGCTTCCCTCCTTCTTCTTCTCTGAACTATCCTCTGATTTTTGCCCATAAGGTTCCCACTTTTTTGTTCCTGAGTTTTTGGCTTTCTCTTCTTGTCATGTTTCTCTTGACTTTTGGTGTTGGTGGAAAGGTTTTCCCCTGCCTCCCCATGTACCTCGACGAACCGTTCTGCTAATTTATTCACGAGGTCAATACGTTCCGCTCCTTGTTCTCCCCAGGAACGTCCTGAGAGGTTTAGACATTTGCTTCTTCAGCTGGTCGACCACCATGAGCTCTTCCAGACTCTCATAGTCATGTGCGAACCCAGCCAAATCCATCCACTTATGGAGATAAGATTTAAGACGCAAACTGTAGGCGGCAAACAACTCTCCCGGTTCTCGGTTTCGCTGCTCGAAATTTTTTCCGGTAGGTATGCGATGTAACCTCGAATCGTTTCAGCAGAGCCGTCTTTAATTCATCATAATTGTTCTCATGTCCTGGTGGCAGGCGAGTATAAACCTCGTATCCTGTCCCGCGTAATCCCTGGGATAGCTTAAGATTCCATTTGTTACGCTCCAGACCCATAGCAACTGACATAGCCTCGAAGCGTTGAAGGTATTGGTCAATCTTCTCTTTGTCCTCCTCGTAGACCGCTAAAGGAACTCATAGCATGGTACCCATGTCCACCTACTGGTGTTGATCCTGGGATGGAGGAACCTCCAACTGCTCCCTCAGTTTCTCCATTAGATTGACTCTTCAACTCGAGTTCCCTCATCCGGTACTCGTGCTCCCTTTTCTGTGCTTCCTGTTCAGCTTCTAATTTCCTAGCTGCTTGCTCAGCTTCAAATTTCCTAGCTGCTTGCTCAGCTTCCAATTTCCTAGCTGCTTGCTCAGCTTCCAATTTCTTAGCTGCTTGTTCCAACTCCATCCTTCTCAATTCCAGCTCGGCCTTTCGATCATCCCTTTCTGCTTGACGATACTCTCTCTCCACTTCCTGTATGTAATCCGTTAGAGCAGACCCCGCCAATCCCATTTCTTCCCCCCTTTCCTTTAATTCTACGTGCTAAGTTTAGGGGTGGCCATTATACAGAGAGGTAAGCTAGCAGGTCTAGTACAATATAACTGCAAATTACTATACCGATATATGAACAAGTACTATAAATCTCGATATTACCACACACAGTACATTCACTCAGTGACAAGAGTAGAATCAGGACCACAGACCTATGCAGACGTGTGAAGTGTGAACAGGTAAGATATTAATCCTAACCCCTATCCACATTCACTCTAGCTGGATTCTCCAAAATGATATCTCCCTTTTATAACTAAGGATCCCGTGTCAAAAGACCCCGTTGTCAGAAGATCCCCCTGTCAAACGTTCCTGCTTTGCAGGAGATCTCGCTGTCCAAGGATTCCGTTTACGGGAGATCTCGCTGTCCAAAGATCACGTTTACGATAGATCCCACTGTCCAAATATCACGTTTACGAGAGATCCCACTGTCCAAATATCACGTTTACGAGCCCCCAATAATGTCGTGTCCTCCTTTAAAGTGTCGTCCCTGGAGTGAGGAGATCCGACACCCACATTATAATATTATTTTTTTTCCCCCTCAATATTCTGGAGAATCCACCAGCTTCCGTCCAACACACTCCATCAGCCTATGGACACCTTTTCCTATCACTCTCACACTGTCGTTACTATGCCCCCTTCTCATACTTCCCCAACGCAACATACTCAACAACTCTTACTTCTAGAAATTAATACAGATTAATTTATTAAAATAAAAGTGTAACGTGTATGAGACGTGTATGCGAAGAAAATGTGTGATGTGTTCTATACAGTGTAGAGAATCTGACTCTCAGACATCAGCTCAGTCCGCTGATCACAGCAAAGATAGACCACAGCACGTTACGTCAGAACAAGTACGTCTCACCCGTTGCCGGAACCATCCTGCCGGATACTGCCTTTTGCTTCTGTAGACCTCTGGTAATCCCATTTCATGAACATGAGAAATAGACACCGGTGGTATGAACAGTTACTTATGGACCGGATTCACTCTACACAATGTCCGTTCCTAATGTTCTCTAACCCAACTGCACAAGTTCTTTTCTAGTGTTTACACAGTTAGTAAAGTTAAGTGTTAGTCGACAGATCATCCTCGTTGCACATCGAACCATTTCAGTCCGCAAGTGCTAACTTACTAATGTTAATTGTTACTGTACTAACACTAGTTACTCTTAACCGGTTCTCGGTTCATTACCACTGTTTAATGCTGTATGGTGCAACTGTAATCTTCACTATGTTGGGTGAATCAACCTCCCTCTAGCTTTTAATCACGTCTGTAAGCAATCTTATTGATTGCCGAACTGGTGTGCTTCAGACTGGGATTTTCTTCCTTCCAAAACTTTATTGAGCTTCCTTGGATCTGGTAGGGAACCTTAAATGGCACCACTGCAGTCCTATCAATCATATCTACATCTGCCATTATAGGCACGTGTAAAATTAAGTCACTAATTAACACACGGTAGATATTATTTCCACTAGGCGCTGCCGTGCCCTGGCACTCTGACTAAAGCATAATTTCAAGTCCTCCCTAGCTGGTCACAACTAGAGTTTATATGGCAAACTACCAAAGTTGTCCACGTGACTTTATCCTCTTCTCCCCCACACAGGTGTTATTTGGACATATCAACCATTTGCAAGGATCTATTTTTTCCGGGCTTAAATCCTGTCAAAGTTGTCAGTAATTGTTAAGATTCTCAAAACAAGCCAGCGAATTTTATGACGACTTCCAACAAACAGTTGCAAATAACCCCGTCAAACTCTTCATGTTCCGGAAACCAAGAATTGACATATGTACTGTTTTCTCCCTACTAAGTACTTCCGTTTTACATCTGCCATTGTGATCTCACGGCTTCCATCTGCATTCAAATGTTGACAAACTTGTCAATCTTCTGTTCCGTGGTGACAATATATGTGATTCTAACTGGTAATGAACTGCCAACTCGGTGTATCCCTTCCTTCTCACTCAACACCAAATGTGTAGATGGGCTGACCCCACTGCTTCCATTTACATTCAAATGTAGACAAACTAATCAAGGCGATGCCAGGACCTGTCACCATCAACACCGACCGTTCCAAATCCGTTATAGATGTACACGTGCAGCTACAAATATTGTCCTGAGATTTTGACATCCGCGGTGTTTTTCCAGTTAGTAAAATAATGGTGCTGAAAATACATGCCAAGCAAACGTCGGGAATATTTATCTGTTTAACTCATGGCAATCTCGCGACAGTAACTTCATCTGATATGTAACTTCATCTGATATGTAACTTCATCTGATATGTAACTTCATCTGATATGTAACTTCATCTGATATGTAACTTCATCTGATATGTAACTTCATCTGATATGTAACTTCATCTGATATGTAACTTCATCTGATATGTAACTTCATCTGATATGTAACTTCATCTGATATGTAACTTCATCTGGATATGTAACTTCATCTGATATGTAACTCTGCAGTATGCACCTGATGAGATGTAGCAAAATATTCCAGACAAGAAATCATGCAATGTATTGTTTATGTTGTCTGTGTTTAAATTCACCGAGGGAATACTTTGTTTTGAAATAAGACGTATACATAACTACAAAATGGCCAGGGGTAAACAGTGCACTAAACCAATTCATAAGCTAACCAGATTTCATGTGGGTATAATTAAACTTGAGTGCCTCATGAACACAAGACTGTAGTGAGCAAAGCCATGAAACCACATGCCTTGTTTATATTAATTGTAATCAGTATTTTATTTCCTGTCTATTTTCAGTTAAAGAGTTTCTTGCCAGAGCGAAAGAAGAGTTCCAACAAAAATGGGACCACCCTCCCCCAGTAAGTGTGTATTTTCTTCTCCTGTGTATGTGCGTATTGTGCCTGTGTGTTATTGTTAAGGTATGCAAAGAATAGTAACACTATGCGTGGAAGATGTAAGTAACACCTGGATGTCAGGTTTTGTGTGTGCATGCATGCGTGCACTCGCGCACATTTACTCACTTTGAACTAAAGTGTCATTAATACACATGCTACTATTTCTAGTACACTGGACTAATTTTTGAGTGTGGATTAGCTTTAACTATTAAGGTGTATGTTAGTAAAAGGAGATGTTTCTTGTTACTTAAGTGGATATCATCTCACTGTGGTGTACCCGGAAATGAGAGAGCAGATCGAGTGGCTTAGAAAGGAGCAATAAAACAACAACCTGCGGTACTTGTTACATACCACCAAAAGAAAAAAGAAAAATCAAATCAGAAAGCCACCAAAACCTGCTGAAGATGACTACCACCTTATGCACAGACCAGAACAAATCATTATTTTGCATCTCAGAACAGCACACAATGGAATACGCAACCACACGTACACAAATCTTCATGATAGGCGAATAAGCCATGTGCACATGTGGATTGATGCCGCAGACAGTAGATCACATATTCCAAGACTGCCCAACATACTACATATCTAGGCAAACTTTCTGACCTAGAGAAACAACAGTGGAAGATAAACTCTATGGACCACTGAGTGAACTAAAAAAAGACAGTTAAATTAATTCAATAGACAGCATTGCACTTGTGGACACATTTCATGCGAACAAAATAAGAAGAAGACTGAGGTAGTCATCCATCTTCCATTTCCATTCTGTCAGCTTCTTCACTTTTACTGTACTGTATAGTAAATAGATCTGCCAGCTGTGTTCATTTATATGAGGGAGTCATACTGATTCAGTGCCAAACAAAAAAGTAGGTAAGGACCAAACATGGTGCAGATTCAGATAAACAAGTATTATAATGTAAATGTCCATTCATGAAGCATTAAAATTGTGGAATATACTGCAATATGAATCAAATAACACGATGAGCCTAGAATCCAGATGTATCACCATTCTGTTCAAATGGGAGGTCATATTTGGAGGCTATCCTTCTGCATGGAACCAGTTAAGTAACAGTAATTTTATTATGAAGTATATGGAAGAGAAAACAGAAAATCTTGTTCCAGGACACAAACTGGCTTTTAAACAATACCCCATGTAGGGGTTGTGAGGATTGAGCAGTTTATGCACACGCAATAACAATTACGAAATGGCTGCCCCATTATCGACTTGCACCTGGAAGAATGAAGCCATACTCGTTTTTTATGGTCAGAGGGCTTGAAACCTTGTGAAATCTACAGAAAAGTGATGGTTCAACATGAAGACAGTTGTTTGAGTCAGGGGAAAGTATATGAATGAGCAAAAAGATTTCAAAGAAAGAAAACACCAGTTGTCTCCGGTTAAGAATAAATACAAGACGTTGGAATCTACTGGGGAAAGTAATGATGACCATCTTTTGGGCCATATATTGGTGCATTTCCAGGAAACAGGTGAAACTTTGACTAGTCCTCGATACAGTGACATGCTAGTGAACAAACTGAAGCCCTCAAATACTATTGAAATGCCAGGGACTAATTACAAAAGGAGTATTGTTGCTGCACAACAGTGCCTGCCTCCCTATGGCTGCACATACAGTGGATACACTACATGGTCTGAAATTCTAGGTCTTGAAGCATTCAGACTAGATTTGGCTCCATCAGACTTTCTCTTGTTTGAACCTTTGAAAGAACATTGTGAGATCAGAGGTTTACAGATGACAACAAGGTAATGGAGACTGAAACATTGGTTTAAGCCCAAAAACACTTTTCTAGAAGGCATCAGCAAGTGAGTGGACAGGTGGGCCAAATATATTGCCAGGCAGTGGGTCTATTTTGAGAAATAACACACACAGAATGTCTGGGTCGCATTATTCTAAAAACAAAAAAAAGCTATTTTTAACTCCTGTTACTTAATGACTTCCCCTCGTACACTCTTATTCATACCATCCTTAGCTTGTCTTGTTCTTTGTTTTTTTTTAATGTTCTGCTCAGTTGTGTAGAAGAATATTTTATTTTGTACCTGGAACTATTTGTCTCACAATGTGTGTTTAGAATTGTTTACAGCAAACAAGTCACATAAACCAAACTAAAAACCAAAAGAAAATGCACCAAAAAAAAAAATATTATTAAACAATTTAGTAAATCACATTTTGTACAGATGTGAATGCTGAACAATGAGTAATGAAATGGTGAAGAAACCAGGGGCATTGGAGATGTGGGTGTTAAGAAAAATGTTTAGAATATCACAGAGAGTGAAGAAAACAAATAAGTGATATTGAGAACTCCAGGGTTACATGAATACCATTCTAAACCATTAGAAAAAAAAGATAGATGTAATTTATAAGGCATACTAACATAAGTACAGGAGTACAGAAATTAAGCTTATTAACAATAATATAAACATCATCAATTTCCTCAACATACCAGCTTACATAGAGTTTTGAAGAATTATGATTGCCAATGTCTGCTCCAGACGAAGTACTTATAGAAGAGTTATTTTCTATTTTTAAAGCTAATGTACTTTCCAATGACAAACAATGTAATTATATACATTGTTAGGGGTAGTAAATAGCTAAAAGTAGTATAGTTTTAGCAACAAAGAATTACTGATGGCTTCTATGTTTGTTGTAAGCATTCATGTTTATGTTAGTCAATGTCACTCTAGAAATATCACATTGTTAGTGTCAATGGGAACTTTCTGGAGACAATTCTAGCACTTTTAGGTGATAAATGCACAGTGCATTAGACATTTTTCAGTGATGGAAATAATTGTATTGTCTGTAATGATGACTTATAAACAACATCATGTCTCAGAAACTTCAATACCTTGGCCTTATTAAACGTACCAGAGGATTAGGGAGAAAAGTAATGAAAGGCATGGTTGGCCATATTAAATATCCCAGAGGATTAGGGAGAAAAGTAATGAAAGGCATGGTTGGCCATATTAAATGTCCCAGAGGATTAGGAAGAAAAGTAATGGAAGGCATGGTTTGCCATATTAAATGTCCCAGAGAAATAGGAAGAAAAGTAATGGAAGGCATGGTTTGCCATATTAAATATCCCAGAGGATTAGGAAGAAAAGTAATGAAAGGCATGGTTTGCCATATTAAATATCCCAGCGGATTAGGGAGAAAAGTAATGAAAGGCATGGTTGGCCATATTAAATATCCCAGAGGATTAGGAATAAAAGTAATGAAAGGCAAGTTTGGCCATATTAAACATCCCAGAGGCTTAGGAAGAAAAGTAATGAAAGGCATGGTTGGCCATATTAAACATCCCAGAGGCTTAGGAAGAAAAGTAATGAAAAGCATGGTTGGCCATATTAAACATCCCAGTGGATTAGGAAGAAAAGTAATGAAAGGCATGGTTGACCATATTAAATATCCCAGAGGATTAGGAAGAAAAGTAATGAAAGGCATGGTTCCTTGAAGAAGAGACAGGGGATTCCTAACATAAAGGTGGACTCAGGATACTAAAGACACCCTGGGCATAAAAATGCACAAGGCAGGAGAACTGGCAAAAGATATGGTGTCTTTTCTATGGGCCGTGATGAGAATAACATTCTGCATAGGACTTGTTATATAATGATGAAAATTGCATATTATTAGATGTACTCTGTTAAACTTTTTCTCCTGTGAGTGATGTCAAAAGCAGAAGTATGTTTTTGTGATTTGGTGTGTCAGGTGTGATATACACTCTGGTTTTCAAACTGTTTCTCGAGTTGTATAACCTTTTTTGAGTAACTAGAATACTCTATATAAAAAATAGCTATTTAGAAACATTAATTTTTCAGGAAAGCTGCTTAGATGTTAAAAACAAAAAAAAACTCCTGAACTTTCATTGAAAACTCAGTATAGATGTGGATATATATATATATATTGTATAGGCAGGTGGACAAGATAGGTTTGAAAAAGACTGAATATGCGTGTGTATGAGAGAGAAAGAGGAGAGAGAGTGAGTGAGTGAGTTAGACCACTCTTGTCTTTACACAGACATTAAAAAGTAAAAAGCCTATTGACACTTAATGGTATGTCTAGTTCTAACCTGTTATATTTATAAATCACTTGGCACTTGATGTGTGATTGGGTCAATATCACTGCAGTCACAGAGTCTGTAAAATTGGCATGGTAGGTAGGCTGGTACATGTGTGATTTGGTCAATATCATTGCAGTCACAGACAAAGTAGAGTGGGTAAAATCAGCATGGTAGGTAGGCTGGTAGATAGGTACTTTGGTAGATGGAAGATATGAAGATTAATGCAAAATTATGGATAACTAGAGAACAACTTAAATCCAGAGATAAGAACTGCAAACATAGACAGACAGACAGACAAGCATGTTAAGAAACAGTTACAATATATATAGCTAGAGAATGACCCATGTCCGGTGATAAGAAATGCTAAAGTTTGGATGGACAGACAACCACTCATGACCAAGAATAAGAACAGCAACAATATGGATTGCTAGAGAACTGCCTGTGCCAGGATACCAGCCGGACATGGTCAGAGATATGGGGGTTTGGATCAGTCTCATATTGTATAGAAACCAACAGATTGTTACAAAAGCTGACAATGTGTTTTGTGACAGCCCTAGTTATTGGACATCACTACAAGTGTCACATGGGGCAAATTCCACAGTGTAAAGTGAGTGAAGCATTGACCTCATTTTCACATAGCTTAAGAGTGGTAAACTTGTAAGGTGTAATTAGGTATGGTATACCTGATATCCAGGTAAGTTTAAAGGGTAGTGTCTGACCTTGTTATTCAATCTTCATGACATTGGCTTAGGGCAGTTCATATTGTTTTGTTTTCTTTGTCTGGCTTTTCTTGTTTTTCTTTCTCATTCTCTCCTTAGCCATCCTGTTTTCTCATAGAATTTGTTTTTTGCATATCCTTTTTACAGGACACCGTTGTCAACACCAGCATTTTACTGCTGTTGTTGATGTCATGGCAACTTTACGTTCAGTTGTTTGCCGTTGCTTTCTGAATGACTGGCTCCCATATTAATTCATTAAAACCCAGCACAGCACGGTCTGCTGCCAAATCGCGCACAGCTGTTTTTCGAACGCGGTTAAGCGGGATTGCGAACCACATCCATAACCCTAGTTCGCCACGGAGACAGGCGCATAGAATTTAGAATAAATTAATTCATTGTGGTCCTGTATATTAGGCTTAACACACACGCATACATTATTAGTTTACAAACTTCTCAGAAGTGAATGAGTAACAACCTTCAGATCCTGCACAGGAAACAGCAGACTGAACAAGCGAAAGATGAATATGTTGATGAATATCAATGTGGAACTGGTAAAATTAGGCATTTGATACAAGAATGTCCGGTATATGCAGGACAGAAAATGAAAATCTGTTGACTCAGACTAGCAAAATTTGAGGACAAACTCTTTGAAGATGTTAACAGTCTTAATATACCTCTCTTTTTCTTCTTTTGACCTTTATCCCTCATTGTGGCATAGATCCTCAATCAACTCATTCCAAGCCATCCCGTCTTTTGCTATTTTCTGCAGTTCTGTCCATGTTCTCCCTGTACCACTCATCTCTGATTTGAATTCTTTTCACCATGTGTTGTCACAATTTTGCAATGACTAAAGTAGACATTTTGAGCTCAAATGCTACAGAAAAGTTCTTAGATGATCAAGGACCAACAAGAAGTAGTCAGTCGTGGTTCCAACTTCACGGCAAAGGGTCGCTCCATTCCTGTGCCAGTAAATATCACACAAAATGCTCCTCACTAAAAAAAAATTTAGTTGCATGTCCTCACAGGGCATAGCAGTCAACCCCAGCATTTTGGCTGTTCATGATTCTTGGGCAAGTTTTACTTTCAGTAGTTTGCCATTGCTTTCTGAACGCCAGGACCCTATACCTTTTTCACATCTACCAACACCGCTGTGTTTTGAACCTGGGTATACAGGATTACGAATCGCGTCCATAGCACTTCGCCACGGAGACCGGTGGAAAGTGCCCCATATGAAAAGTGAAACAGACAGGTTTCTCGACAAACCAACAGCCCGTACAGGTATACTGTGCATAATGCTGCTGCCAGAAAGCCAACACTAAAGTCCGCCACAAAAAATACAGTTCATTGTTGATGGAAGCAGTAATCACCAAAAAACAAAAAAACCAGCAGCCACACATTACTGCATAAAGCAATCCAGTTAGTTCCTCGACTGGCCATCTGCCATTTTTCTGAACATGCAGTTCACACTACAAATAACCGCAGACAGATGTAAAAGCACTCCACATGAAATTCACTGCTCACAGTGTCGCTCCATGCACTCAACTCAGTAGCAAGTTGACTGCCATGGACTGACTTGACCTTATCATCACTGTTCTTGTTCAGTCGCTGGCATAGTTGACTTGTTTATCTAGGTTAATCATATAATGTCCACATTCTCACATCGGTGACAGCTCATGCTTCTGGCTCTCAAACGTATGTAAAATGTCTCGGAAACTGAAACACTGTAGCCATATTAAGCGTCACAGTGGCTTGAAAAGAATGGTAATGGAAGGCGTGTTTCCTGGCAGAAGTGACTGAGGTTGACCAGTACGAAAATGGACACAGGACATTGCAGACACCTGTGGCATGAGGCTGCATGAGAAATGGTAAGAGGTTGCGAGGCTATTTGACGTGCTGTGATGAGAGCGATGTTTTGCAAAGGGACCGGCTATATGAGGAATGTGTATTTTTATGTCTCCCTCTACATAGCTCTTTGGCCTAGGGGTTACGGACACAGTTCATAATCCCACATACCGGGTTCGAAACACAGCTGCAGGCAATTTGGCAGCAGACCGCCTTGCATTGGTTTATTATGAAATAGTATGGGTGCCGGTTGTTCAGAAAGAAATGGCAAACGCACACTTGCCCAGGAATCGTGAACAGCTAAAAAAAATTCTGGGGTTAATTGCTACGTCCTGTAAAGGATATGCAACTAACTAGCTACTTGTTCTCCCTGTGGTCGAGCTAGCCTAATAAACATTTTTACCAGTTTTCATAACTTTCTGTGCAGACCAGGTAGTTAATTTTCTATGTAGAAAAGACATGTTCTTTGTGTATTTTGACCTAGAACATGTGAAGATCCAGCAGCACACCCCGCCATATGGCTGTATCTGCTATGGTAATAGCTTTATGACAAATGTAGTGCAGCAGAATGTACAATCAAGGCCAGAGACAGACAGTGTTGGAGATCCATTGCAACTGGCCTTCATTGTGGAGGCGACACCTGATTGGTTGATTGGTCGGTGTCGGGAATGAACCCATTACCCCACTATCAATGTGCAGGAAGTTTAAGGGCAAGCACTCTTAACCTTCCAGCCATGCTGACCTCTGATCGACCTCACAATATTATGTCCTGTTCTAAAATTACAGCAGTTAAGAATGTATCCCCAGACAGCACTTGATCACCATTTTCCTGGCACACAAAAATGTCTGTACATATAAAGTGTTCCCTATAACAGAATTCATGAGTCTTTGTGCAGTGAGAATAAAACATTGAGTATTGAATGTGCACTACAGATCGTTGGTTAGACCAGTCATGCAGTGGAAAGGAAATAATATGAAAAATGTTTTTACTGTCAAAGGTCAGTTTTCATCACTGCATATTACCCCGAGTGATAAAAGGCATCAATCCATGACTCAAGTATCAGCTTCACAGTAAAGGTTGGCTGCATTTCATCTTGGGAGCAGCGGTTTTTTTGGGGGGTAGGAAACTAAAAAAAAAATGC